>JAJONQ010000263.1:0-83540 GCA_036250385.1 Solanum microdontum | reverse complement strand
TCCCAAAAATACTTTGGCCCAAAGATGTCTTTAAACACATTTTTCTCTAGTTGAGGTAATTACTCAAAACTTTAGCCCAAAGGCTCTTTTGGAGAAAGAAAACATGATTCCCCTCTTACTCAAATGTAATAACATTTATAACCTCCTTTGGGAATACTTAGTTCCCTAATAGCCTTTAAAAAGAACTCAACTTTAAACTCATGACTTAACTTGAAACTGAGACTCTTACTCGACTTGAAACTTGAGACTCTTACTTGACTTGAAACTTGAGACTCTTACTTGACTTGAAACTATCTTTCCTTGAATCGAAATTATGAATTCAAGGTGCTCGATCACATGTTATAGAGGGATTCTTGAACGCTTAGATGTACTTTGAAGTGTCGGAAACAACTATAATTCATAGGTATAATACTTTGGAACTTGCTTGAGAAAGTGAGAAAAGGAATGGGGAAACTTGGCTAAGACTTCATGTTTCAGGTGACACAGATGGGACTTACGGATGCCATCGACGGACCGTAGATGGACTTACGGTCCGTACTGCAGGTCCGTAGATCGCGTCAGAGATTTTCCCCAGAATTCATTTAGGAAAATGACTAAGTGTTGACCTACGGTCCTGACTTACGGTCCGTAGGTCAGGTTACGGACCGTAGGTTGCGACCGTAGATCGATGCCCCAAAAACCCAACTTCTGTCCCAATCGACGGTTGACCAGTACGGACCGTCGATCAATTTACGGTCCGTAGGTCAGTCCCGTAGATGGGGATCGACAGCCCAGAAATTTCTGCAAATTGATGGTGAATCAACTTTTAAAAGGGGTCATAACTCTAAGAATCGTAGTTTCCCTCAACATACAATAGGTTTCAACGAAATTATACGACCTAATCATATCTCACAACGAACAATAACTTCAACAACAACTAACAACTTCAACACTTCAATAACAATTCCCAATCTCTTCTCAAATCATGGAATAAACTTGGTGTGTGTGGGGGAAAGGATCAACCCACACGAAAAACTCACATACCTTAAAAGGGATCACCCCCGACGAAAATCCACAACGATCTTGACTAAGCTCCTCTTTCTTCTCTTCTTCTCCTTCTTCTCTTCTTTAAACTCAAGAACCCTAACTCTTTCTCTTTCAAAAAGGGACAAAAATGATCCAAAGATCATCCTAACTCAACAATATGAGCTCAAATAAAAGATTTGTGAAAGGACCAAAATGCCCTTAAATTTCCGGGCGGATTTCCCTTCCAACTGCCCAACTTCTACAGGGCATAACTCCCTCCTACGAACTCGGAATCGAGCAAACTCAGTGGCATTGGAAAGATCATTCCACGAGCTTTGCAGCCATAACTGGAACTACCCCTAAATCATCCTGAGCTAGGAGTTACGACTACTCAAAGTTGGCCAAAAACTCATTTTTTTTTTCCATACTTAAACCAAATTTCCAGATTCTAAAATTTTTTTCAAAAAAAATGATCACTTTCCAATTTCAAGCTTCTTCAAAGCCACTTCAAATTGTCGGATGTTACACTAACTCTCTGCTAGGACCCAATTTTAAATGGTAATTTAAAGGCAATTTCAGGGTAATTTCACAAACTTTGTTTAATTAAGAGTATTCTGCCTATTGTTATTATCATGAATATTACCTAATATTGTTTACTTTCACATATAGTATTTGAAGAAAAATGGTCTACTATCAGCATATTAATTGCTTAATCTTAGCATGGCTTAATGGTGCACTACCAATGTGTAATCAAGTCCTTCTTACATATACTTTTATAATTATGAAAATGTGCCACTATTACTTCTTAGTAAAAACCTTTAATAAATCTATATCATGCTCCCCTCATTCCAATTGCTAATCAACTTGTTGTTGTGTTGTTGAAATAGTCTAAAAGCCTAACTAGTTATAACGTGCCCTTTGTTAGGTATCATAATTTAGGATTATCGTTTTGATTTTTATCACAACATATTTAAAATGGCCTTTGTCAAGTTTTGTGAATTACTCTGTATAAAACCATGTCTATATGAATTATGTAATATATTTATCATGTTAATTAATTAGATATCATGTCCATATGCCTTTGTTAAACAATTTTCAATATATTAATTCACATGGCCATCATGCCTATAAGTTTTAATGCATTATAAAAAACTTGCATGCTAATAACTAAAATTTTCATAAATGTATTTCTTTTATTACAATTAGCCTATTAAAATTGTCCCTATTGTCTCACTTTGCTTCCACATTATTCAAGTTTTGCACTAGGACTTATATATCTGATTATGTATGCACACACAACTCTGTCATGATCCTTCACTGCTTATTTGTGTTTTCAAGCATGCTAAATAGCTAAATTAGAGGCCCATTTAAGACTTTATGTGCTAAGTCTTTGTCCTACCTATTTTGATTGACGCTTAAGGTCTAATTAGGAATCTTATGATTTGTTTAAGTCTAAAATCTACCATTTAGTTATCCCAATGTCTCTTGTGCATTAAGTTGGGACGCGAGACACCTTTTAGGACGTCTAGTTTTATGATTTCTTTAGTTTTCTTTAGGATTTTAATAATAAATGAACTTAGGAGGGAGTAGGGGTAGATAGGCCCTTTTAGAAATGATATAAGTTGACTCGAGCAAAAAATGATAAACTCTAATTTGCCTTCCGATTAATAAGCCGGACGTTGATCCGAGAAGGATAGTTTTAGATTTAAGTTTCATTTTTCTTGTCTTTTATATTTATTATTTGTATTTATTTGGGGTAATAATTAATTTAAAATAATATTTCTCCCATATATTTGTAATGATTCTAACTTCTTGATTATCTTCTCTATTTATGTTTTCATGTTTATTTCCGACTTGTCTTATAATTAATTTTCTATCTCTATCACTTAGTTTAATTTACCAATAAATAAATAAATAGTGACCTTATTTGCCAAATGTATAACCCCCACAAAAAATGTATGAGATACGACTTGGATCTACATTTGTGGACCTCAAAAGGTTCTTAACACCTTCTGTTTGAGGTAATTTGATCATTGATCACTAGTTAGTTGACCCTTTAAAATTAATTTAGTATTAGTTAGGTTCCCAAACACACATTTAATTCGTTAGGTAGTGACTCTCTTTTAAATTAAATCCTTAAAGAGTTGTCACACCGTTGAACAACCCATTTTGTGAAAAAATGGGGCGTGACAGCATGACGACACTACTAGAAATAATCCTAAAAGATTTGTCACGTCATTGCAAACCCATTTTGCAAAAAATGAGGTGCGACACTTATTCTTTATATTGTATTCAAAGACAGCCTATACTTATTTTGTATTTGTAAAATTCGTGTACTCTTATTTTGATTAGACACTTGATTACTAACTGATGGTAGGTCTTCGGATGGTTCCTTGTATTACGTTTCTGTTGATTACCCTTTCTTTGCTTGGTTATAAGCCTTATGCTTCTTGTTATCAACTTTCACTTGGTAGTTCGTTGCCTATGGCTCCAAGGTAAGGGTTAGGCTTACCTACTAGTTGGGTGTAGTAGGTGCCATAATGACCCAAGAAATTAGGTCGTGAGATGTTGGTATTAGATCTATAGGTTGACCAACATCATTGGGATGAAAGCAAATGCACAATAGAGTACTTTGTATTGGTGTAGAGACGTTCGTATCCTATCTTTGGGATGCTATAGGGAATTCTTAGGAAATTCTACCTTTGATTCCTTATTGTGTACTTTCCTTTTGATTAAACTCTAAAACAACCACTTTAAAATCTACTTTCTCTTAGATGGAGAATACAAGGTACTCGATGGACATAGATGGAGCATAACATATTCCATCTGAATTTCAGCACATGGTCGGGTTAGAAGGCCTTAGTCGGGCATGATTATTGAGGTCAGAAGTGTTTTTCAGCATTCAGAGAGCTTAGGATCGACCCAAGCTTTGATATGATCATTGACTACCTCGATTCCTCGAGATTGAGTGTTAGAAGGTCCGAGTTTCTTCTAGGGTACAACATATGTAGGTGTGGTTCATGGTGCAGCGGGTGCTTCATAGGGCAGAGTTGGGTCGAATGATCCCAATAGGGTTCGTAATTTATTTTTGAGTATGTAATGGGATTTCTAGAGTACGATAGGCTTAGTCCCACATTGTATTCTTCAGATTGAGATTTGAGTTAGGGGTTCATTAAAGGGTTAACTTTGCCATTTTGGTTAGTGTCGGAGCATCTGATATTCATAGGATCTTCCTTTCCCCAGGTTGTTAGCCATGTGAAGGGCATGTAGCAGGCATGTAGTGAGGCTTAGAAGGATAGTGGTAGGATGTCTCACCATCAATACAACAGTCAAAATATTCCACTTTGAAGTAGGTGTGAGTTGAGTGAGGGTTATCTCCTTTCTCGACCTATCAGGCCTATAGTAGTGGCATATCAAGTTCTAGGGATGAGGTAAGTCGTGGTACCTATGGAAGGAAAAGCTCCAATAAAACTTCTTATGGTGATCATTTTGGACCTACAAGTGTTGGGTCGCATATTACTCCAGTTGGGTCTTTATAGCAGGTTACTCTTGGTGATAATTTTTATGAGTATGGTCATGTAGGCCACTATGTCAGAGATTGTCACATGAGTGGTTCAAATCTTAGCAGAGGTACGAAAGGCAACTCATCGCGTCGTTCATATCGAGCTTTAAACTTTAGGGGTTGCTATGATTGTGGAGAGTTTGACCACTAATCAAGAGAGTGCTCCTTGTTGGAGTTGATCTCCTGGGCATTACCAACATATGATATTCCCTAAGCTTTAGTGGATGGACTTTTTTGTATCTATGGAGATCATGGCATTAGCTTAGAGTTTGTCCCCAATGTGGCACCATGATTAAAGGTATTTAGAAATGTAAGTCTTTTGGGTTGATATCACTTTCAGTCAGAGGTGGTCCCATTGATATTGTTTTTTCTATTTTAGGTGTTCAGGTTGAGGTCGAGCATGATCCATTCTATGTTTCTACAAACCGATCAAAGGCCGAGGCTCCTAGTATTCCTTCTTTGGATGTGATTTTGTGGTCCTATCCCTTTGTTCTTATTTTGTGATTTGGGGTTTTCATGCCCAATCGGGTTCATTTGGTTTGTTATGATATCTTGATTTGTGTATGTGATTTGCCTCATGTAGTTGACTGATTAGTAGTTGATCAACTAGGCTATGTTTCATTGATTGTGAGTAGTGGTTGAGTAACTCTTTGTGCCTTTGGCTTGGTGGTTTTGTTGCGTTGGTGATCTTGGGATTACTGGTTTCTTTTTTTTCCACCCTTGGTTTGTGTTCTCACTATGATGTCAATTCTTTTTTATAGGTGGTTAGACCATATTTTCCAGTTGAGGTTTGTGTGTTGTGGAGCCTAGTTGGCTTAGGAGGTTGCCTTAGTTGTATGTCATCCATTTTGAGTATTAATTTCAAGATTTATAGCTGTCAAAGTTGTGTCAGGGGTAGTTTAGCCTTTTGATATTTTGTGGTAGTCCTTGTTGGCCACTTTCTTCTTTGCCTTTTTCTTATTCACAATTATGAAGTTGTGTTTTTGCATGATCGGTCTTTTTGGATATTTCTTCATCCGAGTGGTCTTGGAGTTTGGTTATGGCTAGCCGAAATTCGGAGGTTTGATTTCCTATTTTACCTTGTTGCTTCTTTCATTGTTTTGCAGTGAGTGTGTTGATATCTGTTGAGGTTAGTTTATGATTTTGAGTCAGAGTAGTGGCGTTCATCAGTGGCTTAAGACTCTAGAGGCTATTGGAAAATGGGATTTTTCTAAGAAGGTTCATCTTTATGATGAGGTCAAAGTAATTCGTGGAATCCATGATTTGGTTCTTGTTCAGGATAAGGCTTGCTTTTAACTTGCTTGATAGCTTACGTGGTTTGTGATAGGAATTGGTACCCTTGGGCCACTACTGTCCAATTGACAACGTTGATACACCGTCTACCTCTTTGGGTTTCCTTAGATTGAATGGTTCGTTCAAATTTGTGGTGGGAGAGTAGGTTGTGGGCTGATGGTGTCGATATTTTTTAGAAGTACCTTGCTTGGAGTAGGTCAGTGGAGTCGAGCGCAGTGCAACCTTGTCATTCAAAGGATGGTCATCTTTTGTATCAGCATTGATAGCTTCAGAAGGTTGTGTCTCAACTGGATTTTGTTGGTTTTTGAGAGTTCAAAATGGATTTTTGTCTTTGCCTTGGGCTAGCTTCCTTATTTTGTCGGATGTCATTCCTCGATGTTCAGGTGGAACATGTAGTTCTCCTGAGGTTTGGGTTATGCTGGAGATATCCAGGATAATTAAGGATCAATTAAACACTCTTGATTTTTAGAAGAAGATAGATTTGGAGCATAAGGTGAGTATTTCAATTGGTGAGTTGGCTTCCTTATGCCATTTTCCTATGTTTGCTCAATTCGGTGGTTTCAGTATGGTGTTAGTTTTCTTAGATGAATCTGGTGCTTTAAGGCAATTTTGGTTCTAATGGAAGCAAGCTAGAGCCCTAAAAGGAATTAGAGGAGTTTTGGGAGTTTTTAAGTGGACTTGACGATTTTCCTCTTAGCCTAAGTTTCGAGTTGGCGTTGTTCGATTCAAGAGGGTGTCAGTGGTGGTCTGGCGGAGCATGTGAACCTAGTATCCTCATCTTTTCATGCCTTTAGGCTATAAATGTCCTTCTACTTTCACATAGTAAGTCCTTTTAATAGTGGATGTGGTAATGACACTCCAAGTCATTTCTTCTATTTTTTGATGTTTTCAGCATTTGAGCCTTCATGTAGCGACCACAAGTCATTTCTGACTTTATAGGGCTGTCAGTTCAGTCGCCAAGTCGTTCATTTTTTCTTTATGAAAGTTTCCGTATTTTGGAGCCTTTGAAACTTGAATAGTAGATTTTAGTTAAAAGTTAATGAATACAACATTAGAATGCAATTCTAATGGTTTCATTGGCTCTGAAAGGGCCATTTTAGGCTAGGGGCATGGTTGGTTGGGGCCCAAGGCTTTTGGTACGAGTTTGTGACGTTAGACGTTTTAATTTTGAAGCTTAAGCCAAAGTTTGACTTTGGCTAATATTCTTGGTAAATGTACTTGGATGAGAATTTTGTTAGCACAATTAGCTTCGTAATGTTGATTTTATCATGGACGACCCTTCGTGTAGTTGCTGAGGCTTATAATTTCATTCCGATCCTTTTTGTCGATTTTGACTAAAAATGGTGCTTGGGTGTGGGACTTAGTTTTCTATGAGACAACCTCAGATTGAAGCCACTTTTCAATGAGACACCCTCAAATGGAAGTTTGGATGGTTCTGTTGAGTCTTGTTTGCCAAATATAGTGGGGGTAGCAATCTGGTTTATTTTCATTGGGTCTCGCATTAATCCCGAGGGTCCGTCCGGAGATCTCAAAAAATAGAATAATATAGTGCTGCTAAGGCAGAGTTCTATTGACCAAAATTTAGGCTTTTAGTGACTGACTTTGACTTATAGCGACCAGATTGCTGCTATTTAAATCCCAGATTTCAGCTTCGACCCTCATTTTCTGAACCCGATTTCTTGAGCTATATAGCTCCTATTGAGCTGATTTTAGTTGCGTTGGTTTAGGTTTTTGCATGGCTGCATGTTGGAGTGATTAGGGAAGCTGGAAAGTTGTCGTTTTGAGGTAATTTCTTCCCTAAAGTGAATGCCTAAGCTTCATTTTTGAGCTTTAATGGTGACTGTATTGCATGTGCAGTCTTAACACATTTCTAAGCTCGGATTAATCCCATTTTGGGGCATAAGTTCCTCAAGCTATTTTTGACCTTTTGACAGAATCAATTTTGGGATTCTTCGTGTGGGTTCTACATTCTCATTTTGACTCGATTTTTGCTCCATTTACAACTATTGCAAATTTAGTGTCCTAACGTTCGGTATGACATTGTGATCAATAATTTGATAGCATGGCATTGTCCAGAGGCATTTCATAAGTGGATAGCTCATGTGTGGTGGATTCAAAGAGCGTGTGATTGACTTTGAGGTAGGCTTCAGTCTATTTTCTTGATTAGGCATTTTAGATGATGTGTAGTATAGACTGCATGTGATTTAGGATTATATTTGTTGCGTATTGGTTCCCCTGCTATTCATTCTATCTTTTCTTTATTTCGTAGGATATTTGGTCCTTATGTGGTTGAGAGATCTTAGTTTAGGCTTGTAGCCTCTTTTTTGGTATAGATTAGCATGTTTGTCCTTGTTAGGTTTGATACATATGGCCTTAGGCAAGGTTTGAGCATTAGATGCCTTAGACTGTGTTTTATCGCCCTTGTAATTGTGAATTACTCTCTCTAGGGGTTGTATTGGGTTGTTCATCTTGTGTTGTTGCTTGAGACTTTGGTGGCTCGTCATAGCCATAGGTTGGCACTAGCTGTGCTTAGTCATGGACTAGAGTGGTATGGTTGTGGTAATGCGTTGTCCCTTGAGTTGTTTCCCATTTGATTTACTTGGTAGCTTTTCTTAGTCCCTTTGCTTGTTGTTTAGCGGTAGGATCGGTATGATCCTTTGACTATATTGTTAGGCCCGAGATCGTGTTTGAGGACCATCTTATTCCAAGCAATTACTCTCCTTCTCAGTAGTTTGGTTTGATTGGACTTATTTTTTATTTTATTGCTAGTGCCTTTTTTTAATTCTCACGTGTTTTGTGGTATGATCCTGGCTCATGCATTTGCCCATCATTATCATTCATGGAGAAATAGTGTTTTCACTCAGCTTTTCTTCTACACTGGCTTTAACGGGAGTCGTACCACCTAGATCACTAGATTTATTGATTTCAAGAATTATGAGGCGTCATTGACGTGCTCGTTTTCTACTTGGGACATTAGAGGCTTCTGATATGTGCTCAGTTTTTACTTGACTAGCCAGCGCGTTGATGCCCTTTCTTGCATTGTTTTAGCTACTCAGATCCTCTACGGAGTTGATCCTTACTATTCGCAGATTAAAGGTTTAGTCTTATCCTCGATGTAGTCGATTTGTTGTAAGACGTGGATTCTGTCTCATCTGTGTAAAACACAAATCAACCTAATACCTTACTAAAATCATCCTTTCGAGCAAATTTGGCAGTTAGAACTGAGCCACAATTTCTCTTTCAAGCAAACTACAACAATCAAACATAAATTGCAGGCATCAAGCTATTTACCCACTTCAATTGATCACTTTCAAGCATCAATCAAAGATTTAAACTAGGACTAAGTTTGAAATCTTAGCCCATGAATTAATCGCATTCTAAATAACTCAAATCCATGAATGTACAACAGTAAAATAGAGCAAGACACAAGACCTACTAAATTAAATCAACACTCAACCTCATAATCAGACCCCTAGATTTGGGTTTTTAGCCAAGCATCATAAAAAGAAATGAAATTATACCAATGATATTTTCAGCATTTAACGTGTTGATGATAATATGCAATATTTTTCAACACCTACTTCAATTTTAACTCTCAATTGTAAATTAGAAGAGTTGTTCAAAAATCCAAAACTAAAGAGAAAGGGTAAAAACTTCAAAACATCAATAAAACCTCTAATAGATGAATTCTTTGAAAGATAAAATCCAAGATCCATTTTCTCTCTCCTTTGGCCTATTTTTAATTTCCCTAAAAATTAGTGTGATATTCCATAAGTGACATGTTCGGTGGTGTTAGTCGGGCTCACTTTTCTGATTCGACTAATCGCTATTTGCTCTTGAGCTCGCCTTTCATTTGCTCTAAGCTTCAAATGTTTGAACCTCAATTGGCGAACTCAATCAAGTCGGCATTTCATATTAGATGACTCTCTGAATACATCCTTGTTCGCCCATTGAACCTTCAATCTAACTAAAGAGTTTATCACCATCAACGATGGAACTTGTAGCTTGCCCAATAACTTCGGCGAATTTCCATTTCCACTTTGGCACGCCAACCTTCCTTGAATATTTTCAAATGTACACCCTATCACTTTGGGCGAGGTACGACCCTTTGGGCAATACCCCCATTTGATTATGCGACTACCAGCTAAGAGTGTACACTCTTTTCAATGTTTTGGCCTTTTTTCCCTAGATTCATCCTTGCCTTGTCCTTTAGCATTCATAGCTGTAAAACATCAAAATGTCATCAAAATAGGACATAAATAGGCATTGAGGACACTAATTTTGAACTAAAAAGTCCTTAAATGAGTGGAAATCTACCACTCATCAAGTGCTAATTAACTAATGTTTTAACCTTTGACACTTGTGTTGAAGGCTATTAAATGAAATAAAGCGATGACCACTTGTTTGTAAAAAAAGAATTAATAATCTAGATTACATAACTTAGTCTTTTGGCATTTTCTGCTGAGGCATTAATTATTTTTTCCTCCTTTGGTTATAAGACTTACATCTTAGTTATCAACTGCTTTGATAATTCTAATAAGCTCCTTTGGTAGAATTTCAATAAATAAAGTAGAAAACACTGTTCTTTTCAATTCATTCCAATCAGCCTCTCCTTTTATTTTTTAAAAATCTCTTTTGAGGAAAAACACACGGTTGGGAATCCAGATCAGAGCAAGGCCGTGAAAATGGTGTTTCTTTTAGGATTGAATCCTGACAACACGTTCAAAGAGAAATCTTGTTTGGTATCATGGGATCATCAGAGAGAAAGTAAGATGAAATATGTTGTGAACCAAACTAACTACATGAAGGCCTATTGTTGGAAGGGATAAATGAGACTAGCCAGTTTAAGATTAATGGAAGATTAAAATGTTAGGGAGTTTTATTTGGGATCCATACCCATCTATAAATTGGTTAAATAGGTTTTGGAGTTAACACAAAAGAGTTATACATTTTGAAGAAAAATGTTTGTTTCTCTCTTCTTTTTCTAGAGTCTAAAAGCTTCTCATCCCAATTCTTATCTCTATCTTAGAAACTTATTATTTCAATGTTTCCATTGTATTTCAATTATTTGAGTATTGGAATTACGATTCTAAAGCTGTAATCATATTCCAATATTTTTGTTTATCTGAGGAGTTTGGGTGAATTATAATTTTGATAGGATTTAAATTCAGCGTGGATAAGGGCCAATGGTTAACGATATGAGAATGAACTTGTGCAATGCATATCGGCAAATCAATACAATGCTTTCAAGAAAGTTGAAGTGGCTCTATCATTGGATAATTTTTCAGTATCCCCTAATCAGGAAGCTGGCCATCAACGTCATGCTGGGGATAATTTTAATTCACACTTTCTTATTCATGTCATTAGGCGTGACATGTCTTTTTGTTGTCTCATTCTTTGCTCTAGGTCAGATTACAGTGCCATGGCATCCTGAATCATATCTTTGAGCTTTACAGATTGCGGCGGGAAAATGGTGTGATTGAGCATTGGGTTTATTTCTCTTGCTAGGTTCTTTAATGGGATGTTTTCGACCCCCATCACTTTCATTGGATGCATCTGCCAACTATGAATCCCCGTGAATGATTTGTTTACTCTGGCAAGGAGTTTTTCACAGTTAGTATTGTGTTTGGAAAGGAAATCTTGTCATGTTGAGTTATTTGTGCTAACTGCAAAAAACTCCTTTTCAGAGAAAACAAATTATTCACGGGGATTCATAGTTGGAAG
The DNA here is from genome assembly GCA_036250385.1 of Solanum microdontum. NCBI lineage: Eukaryota > Viridiplantae > Streptophyta > Magnoliopsida > Solanales > Solanaceae > Solanum > Solanum microdontum. The sequence continues at coordinate 71,956 of JAJONQ010000263.1, read as the reverse complement.
ATGACAGTGGTGGGAGGTCAAAAACATCCCATTCAAGAACCTGTCAGGAGAAATAAACCCAATGCTCAATCACACCATTTTTTTGCCGCAATCTATAAAGTTCTCCGCTTCTGATTAATGAGTGAAGCTATTATTAAAGATGTTATGACACTGTAATCTGACCTAGAGCAAAGAATGAGACAATATATAGGCATGTCATGCCCATGGCATGAATAAGAGTGTGGTAATCAGAATTATCCTCAACATGAAGTTGATGACCAACTTCCTAATCAAGGGATGCTGAAGAATTATTCAATGATAGAGCCACTTCAACTCTTTTGAAAGCATTGTACTAATGCCGATATGAATTGCACAAGTTCATTCTCATATCATTACCCACTATCCATCTACCATGCTGAATTTTAGTCTTATCAAAATCAGAATTCACTCAAATTCCTCACTATATTAATTAGAATATTGGAATGTAATTACAACTTTAGAATCATAATTGCAATAATAAAGCAATTGAATTACAATGGAAATATTGAAATAATAAGTAACTAAGATAGATATAGGAATTTAGATGAGAAGCTTTTAGACTCTAGAAGAAGAGGAGAGGAGCAAACATTTTTCTTCAATGTTCATAACTCTTTCGTGTTGACTCCAAGACCTATTTAACCAATTTATAATTGGGTGTGGATCCCAAATCAAACTCTCCAACATTTTAATCTTCCCAATAATCTTAAATGGATCAGTCTCATTTACCCCTTCTAGCCATAGGCCGTCATGTAGTTAGTTTGGTTCATAACATATATCATGTTACTTTCTTTCTCATGATCCCATGATACCAAACAAGATCTTTCTTCTAACATATTGTCTGGAGTCAATCCTAAAAGAAACACCATTTTCGTGGCCTTGCTCTGATCAAGATTCTCAACCATGTGCTTTCCCTCACAAGAGGAATTAAAAAATTAAAGGAGAAGTTGCTAGGAATGAACTGAAAAGAAAAATCTTTTCTACTTCATTCATAGAAATTCTACAAAAGGAGCTTATCAGAATCATGAACGAAGTTGATTACTGAGATGTAAGTCTTATAACTAAAGGAGGAAAAAATAATTAAATGACTCTCTAGAAAGTGCCAAAAGAGTAAGTAATGTAATCTAAATCATTAATTCGTTTTGACAAACAAGTAGTCCTCCCTTTATTTCTCTTAATGGCATTCAACACAAGCATAAAATGTCATAACATTAGTTAATTAGCACCTCTCCTTCCTTCCTGTCACGACCCCATTTTTTATGCCATGATGGCACCTACTACTCCCAACCAATAGGTATGCCTAACTCTTAACCCAGAGCCATATGCAACGGGCTACCATGCGAAAGTTAACAACAAGAAGCATAAAGCTTATAACTAAGCGAAAAAAGGGTAATCAAAAGAAATGTAAAACAAGGAACCATCCCAAAACCTGACATTAGTCAGTAATCGAGTATATAATGAAAATAAGAGTACAAGGCTTTTACAAAAACAAAATGAGTACAAGATGTCTCTCAATATAATATAAAGACTAAGCCTAGCGAAAACAGATGAAAATCGATAACTATGAATGCGAGGATCTCACCCTAGTATCTGAACTCTAAGGTTCTTCGCACGAATCCATATCAATGACAAAACTCAAACTATGATCTACAAGCTGCAGAAGTGTAGTATAAGTACCAAAAATTGTACTTCATAGGCATCGAGCGACTGAGCTAAAAAGATAACACAATTATAAGCAACAAGTAATAAGAAAAACATAGCACAAATAACTCAACATGAGATAACATGATATACAAGTAATAAGGAACAAAAATAGGACACAAGAAGTAAGGACTTTAGTCAAGAACGTATCTGGAATGCAAGCCAATAATCTAATCACAAGCAAACTAAGATACATAGTCAACTGCTCAGGCTTAGGAATACTAAAGCCACAATTCTAAAACATAAGCCTATTAGCTAACAAACCAATAACAACAAAGAATAGAATATAGTCCAACAATAACCTAATCAGACCCAGAAGCTCAAAAGGTACAAACCACAGATATAACCCAATCGACCCCCATAAACCAGAGATGCAATCAACAAATAAGTTTAGTGGTAATAGGAGATGCATATGAGTACATAGTATGCATTAGATCCATCAGTAACCATCTGTAACCAATTATATAGGCCTACCTCCCTATCATGCGGGTGAGGTAGGACCCATGCAACTCCCTCATTTGGTGCTATGGTATTCACAACTAAAGAGGCAGAAAGAGGACGCGGGGAGTCTGTTGTCACGACCCAAGGTGCCCCCTAGGTGTTACATGGCGTATATGACCCCGAGATGCCCCATACAAGTCACTTAGCATTCATAACATAAGAAATATAATGAAAAGACTTAAAAGACAATTTCAATACATGCAAGTTTATAAAGCAAAGCGGAAGTCTAAACACTTGTCTCATTAGCCATCTAGTACATAAGAATGAAATTCGGCCTAGCCCATACACCATGTCCAAAGCTGAAAGTAAGAAAGAAAACTAAAAACAATGAAAATTCATCCTCGAAGCATGAGGACTAACCAAAGCTCGAAATCTCTCAAATCAACTCCTGCCACGAAACTGAGAACCTTGTCTGTCGGACCCTACATTTAGGGAAATGTAGGAAAGAGTATGCATTAGTACAAATTATGTACCAAGTATGATAGTCATGCATAAAAACATTTAATTTATGCTAAAATGGGACATTTCCATGACATACAATGACCAAGCTAAACATGATATAAAAAAGGGTTAGAAGACATAAGTCATAAAACATGGTCAATGCAAGCTAATATCTTTAAAACCTTTGAACACATATGAGATACTTCTTGAAGTAACCTTAGTTCATTATTATTGTGGGAAGTAGCCTTAACCGTCATCGATACCATGTGAGCTATAACATGATTCCCCTGTGTCTCCCACACCGAAAAGGTTTGTGCTACTTGCCAAAGTAAGGACCATGAACTTCTTGCTTAGGTGGATCCACTAGCTAATGTCTATCTAAACAATCATTCTATGGGGGGAACATAGGTAAGGGATAAGAAGATTGCTACTAGAAACCTGACCTCTACTCACAGGAGAGCTTCTATCTCAATATCCTCTCGGTGCTAAGCATAAATCCCACAAAATAGTCATTTTCTTACTTGTTCTTAGTATCCATGGATGGGCACATCATCTCTTGCCAATCCAAGCTAGTTCATAATTCATCCATGGAAAGGTATCATTCAATAACCAATCCAAGATAGGTTTCATTATGATATCTCATTAACTTTGATTCATTTAGGTGAGAAGACCTTTCAACCTTAGAATCCTCACTATGTGAGAAAAACTTTCGCAATCATACTTTCATGTGTATATGAGAAATCATTTCAACAACACAACAACAACATCATCAATACTTTACTCTCAAAGCATCCTTAAAACATTTACATAATTTCATAAGAGCATGCTTGATTTCATAATTCACCTTTCAAGGTTCAAAACTCACTTTCAATCATCGAATACATGTGTTAGACATGTGTTCATAGAAATTCATCATAAATTCATGTAATTCTATCAATTCATGCTTGATTTCGTATAATATTCTTTCATAATCCAAAACCCACATCATATGATCATAACTTGGAAAACATGGGGATTTCATGGGTTCATGGGGGAATCATCGTAAAATCATGAGATAAACTTAATAAATGCATAAAAGACAACCTCTACCTATTTTGTATTTGTAAAATACTCGTACTCTTATTCTGATTAGACACATGATTATTGACTGTTTATATTTATGTTGGGATGGTTCCTTGTCTTTCATTTATGTTGGGATGGTTCCTTGTCTTACATTTATGTTGATTACCCTTTCTTTGGTTGGTTATAAGCTTTATGGTTCTTGTTATCGACTTCCAGTTGGTAACTCATTTCCTATGACTCTGGGTTAAGGGTTAGGCATACCTACTAGTTGGGTATAGTAGGTGTCATTATGAACCGAGAAATTGGGTCATGAGAAGTTGGTATCAGAGCTATAGGTTGACCAACATCGTTGGTATGAGAGCAAATGCATAGTAGAGTAATGTGGATTGGTGCAGAGATGTCCACATCCTATCTTTGGGAGGCTATAGGGAATTCTTAGGAAATTCTATCTTTGACTCCTAATTGTGTTATTTTGCTTTGATTAACCTCTCAAACAAATTCTTTAGAATCTACTCTGTCTTACAGGGATAACACAAGGTACTCAATGGACATGGATAGGGCATCAACACATTTCAGTAGAGTTTCAGTATATGGTCGGGTTAAAAGACCTTATTTGGGAATGAACATTAAGGTTAGAGGCATTCTTAAGAATTTAAAGAGTTTGGGATCAACCCAAGCTTCAAAATGATCATTGACTACCTTGAGTTCTCGAGATTCAGTGTTAGGAGGTTCGGGCTTCTTCGAGGGTACACCACAAGCAAATGAGGTTCTTGGTGCAGTGGGAGCTTCTTAGGGTAGAGTTGGGTTGAATAGTTCCAGTAGGGTTCGTTATCTATTTTTTAATATGTGATGGGATTTCTAGAGTGGGAAAGTCTTAGTCCCACATTGTTTCCTTCGTATTGAGAATTGATTTAGGGGTATATCGAAGGGTTAGCTTTGCAACTCTGGTTGGCGTCGGAGCATCTGATATCAATAGGATCTACCTTTCCCCAGGTTGTTTTCCATGTGAAGGCCATGCAATAGGCTTGTCTTGAGGCTTACAAAGATAGTGGTAGGATGCCTCGCCATCACTACAATAGTTAAAAACATTCCACTTTGAGGTGGGTCATCTCTCTTCTCGACCTATTAGGCCTATGGTAGCGGCATCTCTGGTTTTAAGGGGTTATACGGTAAGTTATGGTACGTATGAAAGGCAAAGCTCTAGTAAATTTTCTCGTGGTGATCATCGTGGACCTATAGGTGTTGGGTGTTATATTACTCTAGTTGAGTCTTTATAGCAGGGTACTCTTGGTGATGATTTCTATGAGTATGGTGAGGTAGGCCACTATGTCAGAGATTGTCACAGAGTCTAGTATAGTTTGCTAGGGGTGGTTCAAAGCTTCAGAGAGGTACAAAGGGCAGCTCATCGCATCCTTCATATCAAGCTTCATACTTTCGGGATTGCTATGATTGTAGAGAACTTGATCACTGATCAAGAGAGTTCCCAAGGTGGGAGTTGATCTATTAGTCATTGCCACCATATAATATTCCCTAGGCTATAGTGGATGGACTTTCTCGTATCTATTGAGTTCATGACCATGCATTTAGAATTTATCCCCAAAGTGGGACCATGATGAGAGGTATTTATCTATGTCAATCTTGTGTGTTGATGGCACCTTTAATCAGAGGTAGTGCCTTTTGTGTTGCGGTTCTATTGCAGGCATTTAGGTTGAGGTCGGGCATGATCCATTCTATGCTTTTACGAGATGATCAAAGACCGAGGCTCAAAGTATTCCTTATTTGGATATGATTTTATTGTCTTATCTATTTTTTTGTGTGATTTAGGGTTTTCATGCCCATTCAGGTTCATTTGGCTTGTTATGACATCTTGATTTTAGGACTGTGTATGTTATTTTCCTCATTTAGTTGATCGACTAGGCCATGTTTCTTTGATGGGGAGTAGTGGTTGAATAGCTCCATGTGCCTTTGCCTTGGTGGTTTTGTTGTGTTTGTGGTCTTGGGATTACTGGTTTCCTTTTTTGCAACCCTTGTTGTGTGTTCTCACTCTGATGCCACTCCTTGTTGATAGGTGGCTAGACCAGCTTTTCCCGATTGAGATTTATGTGTTGTGGGGCCTAGTTGTCTTAGGAGGTTGCCTTAGTTATATGTTGTCCTTTTTTACTAGTAGTTTGGAGATTACTAGCTGTCAAAATTGAGTGAGGGGGAGTTCAGCCTTTTGTAGTTTTGTGGTGGTCTTTGTTGGTCGCTTTCTTCTTTTTTCTTTTTCTTGTTCTCGGTTGTGAAGGTTTGTTTTTTCTCATTCGAACTTTTTGGATAATTCTTAATCCGGATGGTCTTGGAGTTTGGTTATGGCTAGAGGAAATTTGGAGGTATAATTCCTTGTTATACCTCTTTACTACTTTCATTATTTCTCATCGGGTGAGTTGATAGCTCTTGAGGTTGATTTGTGATTTGGAGTCGGAGTGGTGGTTTTCATCAGTGGCTTAAGACTTTAGATGTTGTTGGAAAATAGAAATTTGCTACGAAGGTTCATCTTAATGATGGGGTCAAAGTAATCCATGGAATCTATGATTTTGTTTTTGTTTAGGATAAGGTCTGCTTTTATCTTGCTTTACAGCTTACGTGGTTTGTGATGGGAGTTGGTACCCTTGGGCCACTACCGTCCAGTTGATTATGTTGATAAGCCATCACCTGTTTGGTTTCCCATAGACTAGGGTGGTTTGTTCAGATTTACGTGTATCTTGTGGGCTCATGGTGTCAGTTTTTTTTATAATTTACCTTTCTTGGAGTAGGTCAGTGGAGCCAGGCTTAGTGTAGCCTTGTCGTTTGTAGGATGGTCTTTTTTTGGGTTAGTGCAGATAGGTTGAGGAGGTTGTGTCTCAGTTGGATTTGTTGGTTTTTGAGAGTTAGGAATGAATTTTTGTCTTTACCTTGGGCTGAGTTCTTTGTTTTGGAGGATTTCATTCCTCGATGTTTAGGTGGAACATGTATTTCTCTCGAGGTTTGGGTTGTGTGGGTTTTTAAGCTTATTTCTAATGGTGATGGAGATGTCCAGGATAACTAAGGATTAATAAAACACTCTTGTTTGTTAGAATATGTTAGATTTAGAGCATAAGGTTAGTATTTCAATTGGTGAGTTGGGTTGATTCTCCAATTTTCCAATGTTTGTACACTTTGGTGGTTTCGGTGTGGTGTTGGTTTTCTCAGATAAATGTGATGCTTTAAGGCAAGTCCGGTTCTAATGGAAACAAGTTGGAGCCCAAAAAGGAATTAGAGGAGTCTAATGACTTTTGAAGTGGACTTGAGGATTTTCCTCTTAGCCTAAATTCTGTGTAGGCATTTTTCGATTCAAGAGGGTTTCAGTGGGTTTTGCGGAGCATGTGGACCTGTTATCATCGTCTTTTCATACATTTAGGCTATAATGGTCCTTTTACTTTTGCGGAGTAAGTCCTTTTAGTAGTAGATGTAATAATGACCATCTAGGTCATTTCTTCCATTTTTCGATCATTTTCAGCTTTAGAGCTTTCCTCTAGAGAACACAAGTCATTTATGAGTTTCTAGGACTATTAGTTCGGTCTCTGGGTCGTTCATTTTTTCTTTGTACAAGTTTTCATATTTCTGAGCCTTTGAAAATTGAATGATTGATTTCAGTTAAAAGTTCAAGAATACGGCAACAAAATGCAATTCTTATGGTTTTGTTACCTCTGAAAGGGCCATTTTAGGCTAGGGGCATGGTTGGTTTAGGCCCCGAAGCTTTTGGTGCAAGTTTGTGCTGTTAGATGCTTTAATTTTGAAACTTGAGACAAAGTTTGACTTCGGTCAATATTCTTTGTAAATGTGCTAAGATGAGAATTTTGTTAGCACGGTTAGCTTCAGTATGTTGATTTTTATCATGAATGACCCTACGTGTAGTTTCTGAGGATTCTAATTTCATTCAGAGCCTATTTGTGGATTTTGACCTAAAATGAAGCTCGGGTGTGGAATCAACTTTTCAGTGAGACGACCTTGGATGGAAGTTTTGATGGTTCTATTTAGTTTGGTTTGCCAAATTTTGTGGGTTATCATATCTCGTTTATTTTCCTCTGGTGCCACATTAATCTCGTATGTTCAAAGATTTTGAAAAATAGCAAAATCTGGTGTTGCTAGTTCAGACTCTTAACGACCAAAGTTTAGGCTTTTAGCGACTGATTTTGACTTATAGTGACCATATTGCTACTATTTAAATCTCAAATTTTCAATTTCATGCTTCATTTTCACAATGCAATTTCTGGAGCTATACAACTTTGATTAAACTGATTTTAGTTGCGTTGCTTTGGGTTTTTGCGTTGTTACGTGATGGTGTGATCAGAGAAAATTGAAAGTTGTCATTTTGAAGTAACTTCCCCAAATGGGATGCCTAAACTTCATTTTTTTTAGTTTTAATGGTAATTTTATTGCATGGGCAGTTTTAGCACATTTCTGAGCTCATATTAAGCCCATTTTTGGGGCACAAGCTCCTTAAGCTATCTACAAACTTTTGATATAATCAATTTAGGGATTATCAGTGCGAGTTCTACATTCTCATTTTGACTCAATTTTGGGTCCATTCATAACTATTGCAAATTTAGTGTTTAAATGTTCGTAATGACATTGTGATTAATAATTTTATAGCATGAAATTGTTCAAAGGCATTTCATAAGAGATAGCTCATGTGCAGTGGTACGGAGCACGCGTGATTGGCTTTGAGGTAGGCTTCAGTTTATTTTCTTGATTGGGATTTTTATATAATGTATAGTATAGTTTGCATGTGATTTATGATTATATTTGTTGGGTATTAGTTCCCCTACCATTCATTCAATTGTTTCTTTATTTCGTAGGATATTTAGTCCTTTTGTAAGTGTCGATATCCTTAGTTTATGCTTGTACCTTCTTTTGTGATGAAGATTAGCATCTTTACCCTAGTTAGGTTTGATACTAATGGCCTTAGGCTAGGTTTGAGCATTAGATGCCTTAGACTGTGTTTTATCCCCCTTATAATTGTGAATTGCTTCCTTTATGGCTTGTATTGGGTTGTTCGTCTTGTGTTGGTGCTTGAGACTTTGGTGGGTCGTAGTAGCCATTGGTTCGCACTAGATGTGCTCAATCATGGACTCGAGCAACATGATTGTGGTAAGGCATTGTCCATTGGGTTTTTCTCCCCCTTTGATTTACTCTGTAACTTTTCCTAGTCCCTTTGCTTGTTGTTTAGCAGTAGGTTTGCTATGATACTTTTATCTTTGACTATATTGTTGGTCCCAAGGTCCTGGTTGAGGACCAATTGGATCCCATGTTAGTACTCTCCTCCTTGGTAGCGTGGTTTGATTTTTATTTTATTGCTAGTGCCTTGATTATTTATTCTCAAGTGTTTTGTGGTACGATCCTAGCTCATGCATTGGCTCATCATTATCATTCATGGAGAATAATGTTTTCACTCAGATTTTCTTTTACTCTGGATTTAACTGGAGCTGTACCACATGGATCACTAGATTTACTTATTTTAAGAAGGCAAAAGGGTCTGGTGGACCCTTGTACTCGTAAGAATTTGTATTATGGACCCTTTTATTTAATATTTTACCAACGGAACCCTTAAACTCAATACAATATTGTATATCAAACCCCTCTGACCATTGACCATGCTGATGTAGCATTAAGATAGTTGAGTTGGAAAGAGAGTGTATCTACTCGCGTGTTTAAGGCAAGTGAATACCATATTTCAGTTAAAAAAATATTAAAATCATACAAGAACAAAACTAAATAAAATAAAATAAAAAAACATTTTTCTTCACCCACTCAACCCTTTTTCAACCATTATCATCCCTGCCCAATCCCTTTTTCATCTAATTCAGATCTCAAAATTGGCATTAACATATCCTTTAGTCTACTACTTCACCGATGAAGGAGAGAGTGACAATGTTTGCTGGAGTTCACTGAATCAAAGTGGAGTGAGAGCGAGAGAGAGGTGGCACTGGCTCCTTTTTCTACAAAACGGGAGGCGGCGAGGAGGTTTGCCGCCATAGAGTTGATGGTGTAGCAGCGGGTTACTGAATTTGTGGAGGTGGAGAAGAAATAAAGGAAACTGGCGAGGATCTGTCGGAGATGGAGACAAGTGAAGGAGAGAATATGTGATTTCACTAGCAAGAGGAGTGGCGGCGGCGACAACCACTTTTTCCGGTGAAACTTGGCGATTTCACCATGGGAATGGAGGAAGACATACGGTGGACTCCCAAATTTTAGTTTGAAGAAAAAAATTAAAATTTTATTATATTAGTACCTTTTATTTAATAATATTGGTTAATTTTTTTAAAATAAAAATTAATGAAGATTAATATGGCATGTTATTAATTTATATGACATGGATTTGACATGTCATCTATTTAAGGAAGAGTGAACTACACACATGGTAGAAGCGGTTTAAAAATCTTCTTTTGATTGAATCTAATGGTTCAGTTGATAAATGGTTAAATAGAAGGGTCTATAATACAAACGCGTACAAGTATAAGGGTTTACTAGACCATTTCACCTTTTAAGATTTATGAGGCGTCATTGATGTGCTCCTTTTCTACCTGGGACATTAGAGGATTCATGTATGTGCTTAGATTTTACTTGACTAGTCAGCGCGTTGATTCCTTTTATTGCATCATTTTGTCTACTCATGATCCTCTACGTAGTTGATTCCTACTATTCACAGATTAATGGCTGGTCTTATCCTCTATGGAGTCAATTTGTTGTAAGAAGTGGATTCAGTCTCATCTATGTAAAACACAAATCAACCTAATACCTTTCTAAAATCTCTCTTTAGAGCATATTTGTCAATTAAAATTGAACCACCATTTATTTTTTGAGCAAACTACAACAATCAAACCTAAATTGTAGGCATCAAGCTATTTACCCACTTGAATTGATCTCTTTCAAACATCAATCGAAGATCTAAACAAGGATTAAGTTTGCAACCTTAACCCATGAATTAATCCCATGCTAATTAACTCAAATCCATTAATGTACAATAATAAAATAGAACAAGACACAACACTTACTAAATTAAATCAACACCCAACCCCATAATGAAACCATATATTTTGGGGTTTTAGTCAAGCATCATAAAACGAAAAGAAATTATACCAATGATGTTTTCAGCCATTAATGTGTTGATGATAAGCAACATTCTTCAACACCTACTTAAATTTCAACCCTCAATTGTTAATTAGAAGAGTTGGTCAAAACTCCCAAAATTTTCTTTCTCATTTGGGCTATTTATAGTTTCCCTAAAAATTATTTTGAAATTCCATAGGTTACTTGTTTGGCGACGTTAGTTAGGCTAACTATTCTAACTATTCTATTTCAGCGGATCGATATTTGCTCTTCACCTCATCCTTAATTTGCTTTAAGGTTCAGGTGTTTGAACTGCAATTGGGGAACTCGATCAAGTCGGTCTTTCACATTCAGAGAATTGCCAATTACATTCTTGTTCGCCCATTCAACCCTCAATTTAACTCAGGAGTCTGTCACCTTCGGCAATGGAAGTTGTAGCTCGCCCAATAACTTCGGCGAATCTCCAATTCCACTTTGGTTCGCCAACATGCCTTGAATATTTTCAAATGTACACACTCTCACTATAGGCTATGTATGACTTTTTGGGCCATCCACCCTTCTGGTTAGGCGACTACCAGCTTAGAGTTTACACTCTTTTCAATGTTTAGGCCTTTTTTCATAGATTCATCCTTACATTGCCCTTTAGCCCTCATAGCTGTAAAATATCAACATATCAGTAAAATAGGACATACATAGGCATTGAGGACACTAATAATTGAATTAAAAAGTCCTCAAATGAGTGGAAATCCACCATTCAACAAGGTTCTAATTAATTAATGGTTTGACCTTTTTCGCTTGTGTTGAATGCCATTAAGAGAAATAAAGGGAAGACTACTTGTTTGTAAAAAAAATTAATGATCTAGATTACATTACTTACTCTTTCGGCACTTTCTTCTAAGCCTTTTAATTAGTTTTCCTCCTTTGGCTATGACAGTTATATCTTAGTGATCAACTTCTTTCATAATTCCGATAAGCTCTTTTGGTAGAATCTCAATAAATATAGTAGAAAATATTGTTCTTTTCAGTCCATTCCGATCAACCTCTCTTTTCTTTTTTCAAATCCTCTTGTGAGGAAAAGCATATGGTTGAGAATCAAGTTTATATTAGGGCCGTGAAAATGGTGTTTCTTTTAGGATTGGATCCAGACGACATGTTAGAAGACAAATCTTATTTGGTATCATGGAATCATCAGAGAGAAAGTAACAAAAATATGTTGTGAACCAAACTATGTACATGAGGGCCTATTGTTCGAAGGGGTGAATGAGATCGATCGATTTAAGATTATTGGGCATATTAGAATGTTGGGGAGTTTTATTTGGGATCCAGACCCCATTATAAATTTGTTAAAGATGTCTAGGAGTTAACACAAAAGAGTTATGCAAATTGAAGAAAATTGTTTGTTCCTCTCTTTTTCTTCTAGAGTCAAATGGCTTCTCATTCCAATTCTTCTCTCTATCTTAGTTACTTATTATTTCAGTATTTCCATTGTAATTCAATTATGTGAGTATTGCAGCTACGATTCTTAAGTTATAGTCACATTCTAATATTCTTATTATCATAGTGATGAATTTGGGTGAATTATAATTTTGATAGGATTGAAATTCAGCGTGGCAAAGGGCCATTGGTTAATGATATGAGAATGAACTTATGCAATGCATATCACCAAATTAGTACAATGTTTTAAAAAAAGTTGAAGTGGCTCTATCGTTGGATGATTCTTCAGCATCCCTGATCAGGAAGTTGGCCATCAACATCATGTTGGGGATAATTCTAATTCACACTCTCTTATTCATGCAATTGGGTGCGACATGTCTATATGTTGTCTCATTCCTTTCTCTAGCTCAGATTACAACGCCATGGAATCTTTAATAATAGCTTTGACTTATTAATTAGGAGTGCGATGGCAAAATGGTGTGATTGGGCATTGGGTTTATTTCTCCTGCCAGGGTCTTAATGGGATGTTTTGACCCCATCACTATCGTTGGATGCATCTTCCAACTATGAGAACCCGTGAATGATTTTTTTCCCTAACAAGAAGTTTTTTTGTGCAGTTAGCATAGAACTTCTTGTGTTTGGAAAGGATATATTGTCACATGTCATTCACCGTTGTAGTTTATTGACAAACACGTGGTCATATGGAATGCAGATAAATGCACCAAGATGCTTGTTTGGTTCTGCTAGCCTTGGGGAGATTGCTATTTTAGCTGGTGGTTGTGACTTACTAGGCAATATCCTCAGCTAAACAGAAATTTATAATTAACATGCAGGAACATGGAAGAGTTTACTGAGCATGAACAAGTGACGTAAGAAGTGTTCAGGGTATTCTTGGATGGAATGTTTTATGTGATAGGAGGCGTTGGAGGAGCTAAATCAAAGTGGTTGACTTGTGTGGAGGAATATGATCTGGAAACGAGAAAATGGACTGAAAATCCAAAACATGCCTCCTAATGCAAATAGGAATGATACGCATGCTAGTTATGACAGCCACCAAATGAGGTTCTCCATATGTAGCATGTGTATCATTCTTATATGCATTAGGAAACATGCGTTGGATTTGAGTCCATGTTCTTGTTTCCAGATCATATTCCTCCTCACAAGTCAACCACTCTGATTTAGCTCCTTCAATGCCTCCTATCACATTAAACATTCCATTCATGAATACTCTAGAACACTTTTTATGTGGCTTGTTCATGCTCAATAAACTTTTACATGTTCCTGCCTCTGAATTATAAAGTTCAGCTAAGCTGAGGATATTGCCTCGTGAGTCACAACCACCAGGTAAAATAGAAATCTTCCCAAGGCTGGTAGAACCAAACAAACATCTTGGGGCATTCATCCGCATTCATATGACCATGTGATTGCCAATAAGCTGCAACGGTGAATGACATGTGACAAGATCTCATTTCTAAACACAAGCAGTTCTATGCTAACTGCAAAATAACTCCTCATTAGAGAAAACAAATCACACGGGATTCATGGTTGGAAGATGCATCCAACGATAGTGATGGGGTTCAAAAACATCCTATTCAATAACCTGGCAGAAGAAATAAGCTGAATGCTAAATCACACCATTTTGCCACCGCAATATCTAAAGCTCTTCGCTCCTGATTAATGAGTGAAAGTTATTATTAAAGATTCCATGGCAATGTAATCTGACATAAAAATGAGACAACATATTGACATGTAACGCCCAATGGCATGAATAAGAGTGTATAAATCAGAATTATTCCCAGCATGGCGCTCATGGCCAACTTCCTGATTTGGGGATGCTGAAGAATTATCCAATGATAAGGCCTTTTCAACTTTGTTAAAAGCGTTGTACTGATTTGCTGATATGAATTGCAAAAGTTTATTTTCATATCATTAACCAATGTCCCTTTGCCATGCTGAATTTCAATCCTATCAAAATTATAATTCACTCAAATTCCTCACTATATTAATAAGAATATTGGAATGTGATTACAACTTTAGAATCGTAATTGCAATACTCAAACAATTGAATTACAATGGAAATATTGAAATAATAAGTAACTAAGATAGAGATAAGAATTGAGATGTGAAGCTTTTAGACTCTAAAAGAAGAAGAGAGGAGCAAACATTTTTCTTCAATATGCATAACACTCGTGTGTTAACTCCAAAACCTATTTAACCAATTTATAGTTTGGTCTGGATCCCAAATAAAACTCCCCAACATTTGAATCTTCCCAATAATACCAAATGGATCAATCTCATTCATCCCTTATAGCCATAGGTTTTGTAGTTAGTTTGGTTTCACAACATATTTCATGTTACTTTCTTTCTAATGATCCCATGATACCAAACAAGATTTATCTTCTAACCTTTCATCTGGATTCAATCCTTAAAGAAAAACCCTTTTCGTGGCCTCGCCCTGATCTAGATTCTCAACCATGTGCTTTTCCTTGCAAGAGTATTTAAAAAATAAAAGGAGAAGTTGATCAGAATGAACTGAAAGAACAATATTTTCTACTATATTATCAGAATTATGAAAGCAGTTGATCACTGCGATATAAGTCTTATAACCAAAAGAGGAAAACATAATTAAATAATTCAACAAAAAGTTACAAAGTGTAAGTAATGTAATCTAGATCATTAATTGTAACATCCCGGAAAAACTAGTAGGTGAAACTAGAGCCTTACGAGCGAGTTGTTGAGTTTAATGTGGGGTTTTATGTTGTAAAATAATTTCCTGAGCTTAGGCTGAGGGGTTAAATGTCAAGGTATGACCCCCCAAGGACCAACCAAGGGTCCTTGAGGAGGACCCTAAAGTCTAACCCCAAGAACAAAAAATTTGCCAAAAAGTTAGGGCCTACGGATGGGACCTACTGGGCGTAGGTCCATCCATGCACCGTAGCTCCAACTCGTGGGTCAAGATCTAGAAAAGTGAGCTGTAGAACCCTCACCCACGACCTGCAGAATGGGGCGTAGGTGGACCCACGGTCCGTGGGTCACACTTGCACCTTTCTGTCCAATCTCTGCCAAGGCTTGGTTATTTTAGGAAATTACAAATTAATTAGTTAATGAATGGGGACTGTTTATATTGTTTATTTCACTTATTTAATACCTTTTAAACCATTAACCACCCCTTTGCACTTCATAATTCCCAAGACCCAAATAATAACCAACTTCCCTCTCCAATATTTCTCTCTCTAAAACCTCCATTGAAGAAGAAGAAGAGGTCAAGGTCTAGGGATCAAGAGCTCAAATTTTCCACTCAATTTCGTAAGGAATCTTCATATGGTCTGGTAGCTTTTCATCTATGGTAGCTTTCACCCATAAAGTCCCTTCAAAACTTGATTTCTAAGCTTCCAATTTCCCCAAAAACCTAGGGTTTCAATCTAAGTCATGGGTTCTCTTTCAAAATGTTTTCAATGGTTGATTTATGATGGATTATGATTGAATTGATGTTTAATTTTTGATTTATGGTGAAATCCCCCCCAAGAACCCATGAATCCGCGATAATACTAAATTGTGAATTCATGATGTGGGTTGATTGATTATAGAAGCATGTCAATTGATTATATCTATATTGATTGAGTTATTGAATCATGATATTCCCCTATCTAATGTAGTAATTATAGATGTTGGGTTGAGTTTGATGCCTAGCCTTGAAGGGCAAATTATGAGGGTTTGTACATGTTGATTAGAATTGTGTATGAGCTTATGTTTCACTTTGAAAGTGAAGATCCTATGACTATTGTGTAATTGTGGTATTATTGTGGAAGGACTTTACCCACATGACCTATAACATGAGTACATGATCTTATGCATATAATGAATGGACTACTTGAATTACAATTATGTCCATGTCTACTATAATGTATGCTAGATGTGTTGAATTGATGTGATCTATGATCCTTGTATGCAAGATATGAAGAATTATGCATGGTTGTGATATTATGTACATGCTTTATGAACAGTTTGAGAGTGAAGTGTCTAAGATGAAAATGTTGTTGTTGTGTCATTGAAAGGACAATAGCACATTCTCCATGTATGAGTATGATTATGATCTATCTATGGTGTTAATTGAAAGGCTATTTCTCATATGCACCTCTACACATTACTATGCATGAAATGTACATGACCATGATAATCTTCTTGTGTTGATTGAAAGGCTATTCTCATGAAAACACATGATTATAATATGAAAGTTTTCCTCACATAATTAATGATGATTCTAAGGTTGAAAGTCCATTCTCACCTAATGAATCTATGAGCTATTTTATGAGTTGTGTTGGATGGAGGGTAAGATACTCCTTCATGCATGTAAATTCAATTCAAGACTTAACATGAAATTTTGAGAAATAATGCTTAGATCCGAGTGGATATGGAAAATGAGGTAGAGGCCCTCCCATCAATTGAATAGGCTGGGATCTCTAAAGATAATCTCATCAGATGGAAGCTCCCCCGTCAATACAATAGGTTTGGAGTTTCTAGAAGCAATCTGCCTATCCCATAACTATGTGCCCACATAGATCTTTAGCTAGTGGATCCACATAAAAGCTAATACATTTAGTTCTACCTTAGGCAAGTAGGACATCTCTTTTTGGTGTGGGACATGACACCGGATTCCATGTAGCTCAACATTGTCTATGTCGGTTAAGGCTATTTTCCCTCCATGAACAAGAATAAGAACAAGAACATGAGTTTTATACTATGGTTCCTCAAGAGGTTCTACTTAGTATGAATGTGGGTATGAGACTTCATTCATACATTGCACAAGTAGGCTTTGAGAGTGGGCGTGGTATGTTTCTCTTATGACATGATGATTATGAGTTAATGTATGCTTTATATGAATTATGAACATAAACATGAACTATACTTATGACTTCTTAATGAGCTTTACTTTGTGTGAGTGGGGCTTTGGGACTTCACTTATACATTGCACAACTAGACTTTGAAAGGGGTTATGGTGTGGTTTCCTTATGCTTATGAAGATATATGAATTGATGCATGTATGGTATGGAGTGTTGCTAATAGTGACTTTCCTTGTTAAAAGCTATGAACATGAATGTTTCCTTGTCTATTATTATTGACTATGGATGAGATCAAAGCATGATAAGTATGAGCATGGTGGCCTAAAAGTGATACTTAGTGTAGATAAGATTATGAGATCCTATCTATGCATATCACAAGTATGACCTAGGGTTACTTATGTGATGGTTCTATTATGATGAGATGATCTTGGTATTTAACTATGCATGCGAACTATGTCTTGTGAAGATTGGGGTATGCATTATGTTTATGTTGGAGACTATGCTTGTGATTATGATGAATTGTACATGAGTTGTCTTATGAGCTACATTCCCCAACTATGTCAAAGATGATGTTCAAAATTGGCATATAGCATGATTTCAACTAAAATGTTCCTTTTTGCTTGTTTTAAGGATTTTTATGCATGGCTTCCATACTTAGTGTAATCTTTGTACTAACCCATATTTCTACATTTTTCTACAAAGTGTAGGGTTTGGTGATATCAGCTTCTACTCTCGTGGCTAGGACCATAGTAGATCAAGAAGAAGAAGATTGGTGAGTCCTCATAGTATTCGAGGGCATGACCATTATGTCCTTTAAGTCTTTCTTTTATATTTTAGACTTTTGTAAGGCCCGTGTCCCTACGATTGTATTCAAGTGTTATAGATGATTTGAGACATAGTGTTGTAGACTCCCATTTGGTTTTTTTAAGAGACTTCAATTGTAAAGAAAGTTCTAAATTTCCACATTGTTTCCTATGTTCTTATGTTATGATATGCTATGAGGCTTTTCGGAGTCTTGTACGCCATGTCACGTCTAGGGGGTAGCTTTGGGTCGTGACATTAATTCATTTTAACAAACATGTAGTCATCCCTTTATTTCTCTTAATGACATTCAACACAAGCATAAAAGGTCAAAACATTTGTTAATTAGCACCTCTCCATCCATCCTATCACGACCCCATTTCTTAGGTCATGATGGAGCCTACTATGCCCATCTAGTAGGTAAGACTAACCCTTAACCCAGAGCAATAGTCAATGGGCTACTAATGGAAAGTCAACAACAAGAAGCATAAAGCTTATAACCAAGCGAAGAAAGTGTAATCAATAGAAATGTAATACAAGGAACCATCCAAAAACCTTACATCAGTGAGTAATCAAGTGAATAATGAAATAAGAGTACCGGGATTTTACAAACACAAAATGAGTACAAGATGTCTCTAAATGTAATATAAAGACTAAGACCATCTCCAACCCACCTTTATTTTACTCTCCATTCTCTATATTTGGAGAGTAAAATAGAGAGTTGGCACTCCAACGCACCTTCATATCACTCTCTATTCTTCATATTTAGAGAGGTGAATAGTAGTTCTCCAAATTTGGAGAACTACTATCCACACTCTCTATTTCACTTTTTGAATATTTTATTATTATTTCTATTACTTTCTAATTGACATATTATTTTACATATAATGCCATTAATTAAATATCTAATATTCATAATTCTTTTCAAATGTAATATAATATTTTTAAAAAATATGTTATTTAATATATACTACTTATCCTAAATTAATAGTATTTTATTTTTTTCTAATTTTTGTCAATAATATAATTTGATTTTATTATTAATTTTCACTATAAAGAATACACAAAATACAGAAGATGATAATTTAAATATAAGAGAACAATACAATACATAACATAATAATTTAAATACGAGATAAAAATAATGCATAACATAATAATTAATTCGCAATGAAACAAGAATCATGTGAAAAGATACTGAATGTGCATTTGGAGTTTTGCAATCACGTTTTGCAATTATATATTGCAGGACCGTCAAGATGCCGTACAGGATCCAACTCCAACGACAGAAATTGTGGTAGATGAAAATCTCCGATTTGAACAATTTTTAGCTAGACATAAAAAAATGAAGGACAAAAATGCTCATTTTGATTTCCGTAATGCATTAATAGAGCATTTATGGGAGCAACGTAATAATTTCAAAAATTGAGTGTGTATATAATGTTTATGTAATTGTATTTCACTTTTATTTGAATTTGTCCATTAATTTATATATTATATAATATTTTCTTGCAATTTATGTTATTTAAAAGTTTAGAATAAAATATAATTTTATGTTGAATAAAAATTTTAAAAATAAAATTTTATATCACATGAAAATTATATAAAGTAATTATTGGGAAAAGAAATAAAGAATTTATATTATGAAATAAGAAATAAGAATGAAATAGAAATAATAGTATAATTTTGAGGAGGGAGAAAAAGATTCTTTTTTAGAGAGTAAAATAGAGAATTGGGTTAGAGTTGGTTGTCTGTAAAAATAGAAAACTCTATATATGGACATTAAAATAGAGTATAGGGTTGGAGATGCCCTAAGCCTAGTAAAAACTGATGAAAATCGATAACTCTGAACGCGAGGAGCTCACTCTAGTATCTAAACTCCAAGCTGCTTCGCATGAATCCAAATAAATAGTGAGAACCCAAACTATGATCTACAGGCAGTAAAAGTGTAGTATAAGTATCGAAAATGGTACTTAGTAGGCATTGGCCGACTGAGATCAAAGATAATACAATTATAAACAACTAGTAATAAAAAAAATCATAACACAAATAACTAAACATGAGATAACATGATATACAAGTAGTAAGGAAAAACTAGGACACAAGAAATATGAACTTGAGTCAAGAACGTACATGGAACACAAGCCAATAACCTAATCACAAGAAAACTAAATATAAAGTCAACTACCCATGTTAGGAAGACTAAAAGCCACAATTTTAAATCACAAGCCTATTAGGTAACAGACCAATAACAACAAAGAATAAAATATAGTCAAACAAGAACCTACCCGGACCCCATAAGCCCAAAAGGTACCAATCACATATATAACCCAACTGATCCCTATAAACCAAAGATTGCAATCAACAAAAAAGTATATTGGTAATAGGAGATGCATATGAATATAGAATATGCATTAGAACCATCAGTAACCAATTGTGTAGACGTACCTCCGTATTGTGCATGTGAGGTAGGACCCATGAAACTTCCTTATTGGGTTTTATGGTACTAACAGCTAAAGGGGCTCAATGGGAAAATGGGAAGTGTGTTTACTCTGTCTGGGTTCAAATCCAAGTCTTATAACAAATCGACTCCATAGAGGATAAGAATAGACCTTGAATATGGGAATAGTAGGGATCAACTCCATAGAGGATCATGATTAGCCAAAATCATGCAGGAAAGGGCATCGACGCATGATGAGTGGTGGACTTCCACTCATTTGAGGCTCTTTTCATAGTTATTTTGGCTTTATTTAGCTTAGAATTAGTGCTTTTGATTTAGTTTTCTTCATATTTGTAGGAAAAGGAAATGGAGAGTTGATTTAGAAGATATCTGAAGAAACCAAGTGGAATTGAAGCAAGAAAAGGTCAATTGGAACAAAGTGGAACTGGCAAAAGTTTGTTCATCGCGACCGCAAAGGGTAAAATGCCAGGCACTTGGGAAGATTAGAAATTTCACCAAATTGATCTCAAAAACCCTTTTTTCACTCATCAATATTCTATCATCCTTTGTATGCATAAATCCTAGATAGGAGTTCATCTTCTTAGCTTAGACTTAGAGTGAAAAACTTGTAGATTTCAATTTGGGTAAAGATTTGAAGGCAAGTTGCCTTACAATTCTATTGTAGATTTTAAGATTGTGTTCTAATTAGTAAAATTTCTTATTCTCTTCTTCATTTCCTTGATTTCAATTGTTAGAATTGTAGGTGTGATTGTCTAATTGAGATTGGGGTTTTGTGCTAGAAGTAGATTCAGTCTAATGCTTTTGTATGTGATTCCATGCTTTCATGACTAGGGTTTAATATAATTTTCATACTTTAATCTATGATTTGAGAGTGCATTCTTGAATCTAGCTTCCAATCTTTCTAGGTTGCTTGAAAGAGAATCTGTACTTTAGGTTAATTATCATTTTTGGATTTGATTCCTAAATTTGAGACCGAAAGGAGACAATTTGGGTTTGCTTTGTTGAATGCTAAACTTGATAGAAAAGGATTTTAGATTAGGGCATTGGATTGTATTATTGTTGAATACGACTAAGACCGAAAGGAAATTTCATGAGAAAGAACTTTGAGATCGAAAGGACATAAGTGTTAATTGATGATTATCTAGCCTACTTTTGATTGAGTTGCAGGTGTTGAGATGGCAATGTATCATTGAAAGAGTATTGAGTTCCAAATTTCCCAAAATCCCAATTATCCATTATTTGATATTGTCTTTGCCCAAAATCATTTGTTTAGTTAGAAAAATTACTCTTAATTTGATAGTTTTGTAAATTGTGCATTTATGTTTAAACTTGCAACTATGTATCCTTTGTCTTTTCGATTACCAGCAAATTTTTCCCTATGGGATACGACCCCAACTCTTAGTTGGATATTTTTATTGACGATTACCGCTTACTCTTTGAATTTTTTAGGGTAATTTTAGTGTTAACCAAAATGGCATCACCTACGTGGAACAATTAGGTGTATTGAAGATTTAGGATTTCTAGTTTACTTGTTTCTATCCAGATTGTGAATAGTGGCCTTTAATTTTATTTTGTTTTGTTTCTATGGCTCTTTGTGATAATCATATATTTAGGAGTAGTATGCCCAATACCGACCTATGGACTTGTAGTGAAATGGATGTGATAAGCCAATTTAGGATTAGGGTTGTGGATGAAAAGCTCATTTATGGTAAGGGAGCCCTAATCCTTATTTCTCAAGAAAAGGAAAGGCTTCACAAAATGTATCTAACTTGAAGCTATGATATGGTCAACTTTGAGTTTGGACTTGCAATTCTTAGGGCTAAGGTGAGAGCAGCCGTGGGGATGGAAACTCCTCCGTATCCAATGGCCGGAATGAGAGAAGAAGAGTCTCACAACTTGCACCTTTCTTGGTCTAGTGAGACAATTCAACTCAAGTTTGGGATTGAAATGTTGAAAGACAATACGAGAACACAAGAAGGTATTGAGGAGTATATGGACGATATCTTGTGCTTGTGCAACCAACCCAAACCAATAAAAATCAAAGAAGCTAGAATAAATTACATGATACTAGAGTTGCGAAAAAAAAGCTAAAAAGATCATAAATGGCAACTTTAGTTCATGTGTAATCAAGGGTGTCACACAATTGAGGGCCAACAATAATGAAAATCAATGTTCAAGTGGTTTAGTGACTCTCTCAATCTTGCCCAAGGATCCAAATGGAAGAATGATTCAAAGTTAGGTAAGACATTCAAGCCTTCAAAATGGAAAGATCGAACACTATTATAGATACTCTCATGTACTCCGCATGATCTTCAGAGTGAAAATGATCTTAATTTGGTGAGAAGTTTCATTGCCTCGAAGTGCAAAAATAAAGGGTGATGTACCTGACATCATGTTGCGACATTAAATTGTGCGCTTGATGAGAAGCAACCCATCGATAGCGAAATAAGTTTAAATTCTAGTTTTTGATCTGTAGATTAGAGTTGATTTTTGTTTCTTACTAACCCTCATAATTTCAAATTTTGTGGTGGTATTTTGAATAGGTTTGAATGCATAAAATTGATTGTGATTGAAGTGTAGGGTGAAAAAACCTTAAAAAATAGGAGTTGACACATTTTTGGACGCCTTGCTGCGCCTACAAAATTGGGGTGTTGTTTAATGTTGCGATCACGAGAGCCTATATCTGTGATCGCGATTCGTTAAAACCTCAGGTCAGTGATCGCGAGTGACCAGTGCTGCATCCACAAAAGGTAATACAACTTCTTGTCGCGATCGTTCGAAGCGTGGTCACGACTGTGATAACTCGCATGAAATTAAGAAGGTAGCAGTTTCAAATCAAGTTCATTGTACTAAATAACTTCTTAAAATGTCCTAAACACCTGTCCCCTATAAAATCAATTGCTTAGGTCATTTGGTTGCAAGAGTTCAATTCAAGTTTTTTCTCCTCACTTAAGATATGATCTTTCCCCCCTTCTCTTGATTAGTATTGAAATTGGTAGGTAGTTTGAAAATGGTTGAATCTCTCCCTACATTGTGATCATTATTTGTGATTGAAAAACTGGTTATTTTGTTGGGGTGTTGTTTAATGTTGCATCCTGAGTGTAATCTAAAAAATTGGGTGTTGGAATGTTTAATTTTGTGTGAAAAAGGCATTAGAAAAGGTTGCTTACAACGTGTTCGATGAAATACCAAAGTGAAGCTTAATTTTCTGGCAGAATTGTTCTACGCGATCGCGATGTCTTATCCAGCCATCGCAATTAAATTTTCAAATTCCACGATCGCATTGTCCAATTCGGCGATTGTGATGACCTTAAAAGGTGAGGCTCGCGATCCAGTAGGTCCATCCTGCAATTGCAATGAGCCGTCTGCCTAGCAAATTTTTCTGCCAAAAACAGTAGCTTCACCCTCGTTCCCTTAACTCCTTTTTTCACTAATTTCTTTGGCCTAATTGCTTGATAATACATTATTTTATGTGCCTTTGCACTCATTTTACATGTTTGTATCTTGTATAGGTACTTTATTTACAAAAGCATGGCCAACAACGTCAACCAAGTTGAGGAACAGATGCAACAAAATGTTTTTGGGGATGATATCTTTTATCGTGAGTGGTTTGTGTTCGCTAAATGCCACTGATTGCATGAACGCCTCCTCATGAAGAATATCACAAGGAATAAGGTTCTTCTCTTGATAAATATTCAAGAGCAAATGCCATATTTCTATGGGCGATCGGAGGCCAACAAATGGATGTGTATGCAAATAAGCCTATCAAGGCTAACTACAGAGTAGTTCAAGAGTTCAATGCCAATGCCGCCGAAACTGGCTTCTCCGGTGGCTTGGTTTTTAGAGTACGGGGTAAACAAGTTTTGATTGACTCCACAAGGATCAATAATTACTATGGTCTTCTCGATGATGATAATGAAGTTCACATGGCAACGGAAAGGAAAGCGGCCAAGAGTGATTTGTGACACATGTACATTTGCATGGGGCCATAGGCCTAGGTGCATTTAGAACAACAACAGAATCGACTCCTCAGAGTTCACAACTTAAGACAAGACTTGGCTTTCCATCATTCGTAGTAGGGTGATACCTTCGAGGAATGAGACCAATGCTTGATCGAGCACTTCTAACTAGTACTATCATGGAGGGGATTTCCAGTAATGTTAAGCGAATTATTGTGCAACACATCTGGAGGTTTTCTTGGAAGGTACTGTGACGACCTAAGTGGCCCCTAAGCATAACATGGCATATAAGACCTCGAGAGGCCTCATACAAGCCACTTAACTTTCATCATACAAGAAATAGAATAAAGAGATTTAAAAGACAGTATCAATATATCAAAGTTATATAGAGCAAAGCGGAAATTTATGCATTGTCTCAAAGCCATCTAGTACATAAGAATGAATTTGAACGAAGCTTGTAAATCATGTTCCAAAACTGAAAAGATTGAAAACAATAAATGCTCGGCAAATCTCAGAATCTCCTCTACGAACCCTAGCCACAAAACTGGGAACCCTGACCAGCGGATCCTACATTTGGGGAAGTGTAGGCAAGAGTATACGTTAGTACAAATATGTACCAAGTATGATAGACATGCAATAAACATTTGAAAACATGCTTAAAATAGATACCTTCATGAAATGCAATGACCAAGCTAAAACATGAGAATAAGAGTTAGAGAACATGGGTCATAAAACATGGTCAATGCACATAGTCATCATCTTAAACATGTATGAGATACTTCCTTGAAGTAACCTTAGTTCATCATAACTTGTTTGTGAGAAGTAGCCTTAACCGACATATTAGACCATGTGAGCTATTATCATGGAATCCGATGTCTCCCACACTGAAAAAGGGTGTTCTACTTGCCAAAGTAAAGGACCATAAACTTCTAGCTTATGTGGATTCACAAGCTAATGTTTCTCTGGAAAATCCTTTGTTGGCACATAGTTATGGGACATGGGTAATCACCACTTGTCCACTTGGTACTAAGCTTAACTTCCATGGAATAATTCTTAATCATATTCATTTTAGCTCTTAAAGGAACATGGGTAATAGCCTCTTGTCCTTACATCATGTGACATGGGTAATCACCTCTTGTCTTTCAATTAGAGAACATGGGTAATCGTTTCTTGCCTCAACATTAGAATAGCTCCTTAACATTGGTTCATTTAGGTGAGAAGACATTTCAACCCTATGAACCCTTATTATGTGAGAAAACCTTTCACAATCATGCTTTCACGTGTATATGAGAAATACTTTGAACAACACAACAATAACAACATCATTGATAATTCACTCTCAAAGCATCCTTAAAATATTTATATAAATTTCATGAGAACATGCTTGATTTCATAATCTCCTCTTTCATAATTCAAAACCCACATTACATCATCATAACTTACAAAACATGGGAATTCATGGGTTCATGGGGGATCATCATAAAAACATGGGATTAACTCAATTCATGCATAATAGATCATAAATCAATCAATTAAATCAATAATCAAGAGAACCCACAATATAGAAGAAAACCCTAACTCAATTGGGGATTTCTAACTTTGAAAATTGGAGAATTTGGGGACTCCATGAATGAAAGGGATCCACAGATGAAAACTATCATACCTCAATGCCAATTGCTTAAATTCAATGGAGGAATTGGAGACTTTTATTGGAACCCTAGGTTGGACCCTTCTTCTTTGAGCTTTTTAGAGAGAGAAATATTTGAGAGAGAAAGACTTGTTCTTCCTTTTGGTAGTTTAGAGAATGAATTGAATGGATTAAATTTTGGATTAAAAACACTTATGTAGGGGTTCTAGGTATGGGGAAAATGACATAGTATCAAGATAAAATAATTAGGAAAAGACCAATTGTCCCTGACTTACATCTGACGCGAACCCTAGATGGAGGGATTCACGAACCGTCTCAGGGTCCATGAGCCATCTAGGCAGTCGTGGCCCTTAGATCAGTGGCTTGGGAAGACCCCCAAGTGTCTTGACCCACCTCATGACCAGCTTCACGGGTTGTTTTCCCATTCGCGACCAGTCTAGAGGTCCGTGAGAAGGGGTTGGCATTGGGTGGGTTCTGCCTCCCTTTCACGGGCACCACCATGTGGCGTGACCCACACCAGAGTCGTCTAATGGCTCGTGGGAGGGGAACCCCTCTTTGAAAGGCTCTGGAAGGCTTCACGAGCACCACCACGAGTTGTGGTACCCCTTCACGACCCGTTAAAGGCTCCATGAAGGTGCCATGGCTTAAATTTTAGGTTTGTGACCTCCCACTTGACCCCTTTCTTAACCCTCTTGATTTCGAGGTGTTACCTTATCTCTCCCTTGGGAATATTCCTCCTCGAATGGGATTCTAGACCTCACATGAAGGAAAAGAACTCAGATCTAGCAGCCCAACATGGATGTAATCACATAAATGCGCATATCCGAGGAGGAAACATCAACTCAAAGCTGAAGCATGTTCAAAATATCATATCATGAAGTTTATATGCAAGTCATACTCAAATGCACATAAACATGTAGAAATCAATCAAGTTGACTCATTTTCTCAAATCTTAAGCTTTTTCATGACATGCATAAATGAGGAAATCATGGGAATATCTAAGACATAGTACACCAAAAGAGTAAGCCATGAGGAACTCAATACATCAATCTAGAGTAGGGGTAGAAGGAAAGAGATGAGGATAACGGGACGTCATATCGGCCTTGGTCTCCCAAGTAGCACCCTCAACTAACTGATTCCTCCACAAAACTTTTATCGAAGTAACTTCTTTATTTCTCAGCTTCTTGACTTGCTGGTCTAAAATCTCAACCGGAACTTCCTCATAAGAAAGATCCTCCTTAACTCCCAAACCTTCTAAGGGGACTATAAATGTCGGATCACCAACGCATTTCTTCAATAAGGAGACATGGAAAATTGGATGTCCCGATCTCAATTCATTAGGCAAATCAAGTTCATAAGCGATCTTGCCAATTCACCTCAAAATTTGATATGAGCCTACATATCGAGGACTAAGCTTCCCTTTCTTACCAAACCTCATTACACCATTCATGGATGAAAATTTCAAATAAACCCAATCATTCACATCAAATTGAAGATATCTTTTTCTAACATCTGCATAATACTTCTGTCGACTTTGGGTGGTTTTCAACCTTTCTTTAATAAGTTGAACTTTTTCCATAGCATTATGTACTAATTCTAGGCCTATCAAAGCAACTTCGCCCACTTCAAACAAACCTATAGGAGATCTACACCTCCTACAATACAATGCCTCAAGTGGTGCCATACCAATACTTGAGTGATAACTATTATTATATGCAAACTCAATCAAAGGCAAGTGATCATCCCAATTACCTTTGAAATCAATCACACAAGCTCTTAACATATCTTCCAAATTTTGGATAGTGCTCCGCTTGCCCATCGGTTTGTGGATGAAAGGTCGTACTAAGCTTAACATGAGTACCAAGACCCTTTTGGAAAGATTTCCAAAACTGAGAAGTGAATTGCGTACCACGATCGAAGATAATGGATAAAGGCACTCCATGAAACTTTACCATTTCTCTTAAGTATAACTTAGCATAATCCTCCGCCGAGTAAGGAACCTTGACAGGAATGAAATGAGCTGATTTCGTCATTTGATCTATTATAACCCAAATCGAGTCATGTTGTCGTCGGGTGCAAGGCAAGCCAACGATGAAGTCCATATTCAAATCTTCCTATTTCCAAGTAGGAATGCTAATATCTTTGGATAAACCTCCCGGTTTCTGATGCTCAACTTTCACTTGTTGACACTTGGGACACTTAGCCACAAATTCTGCAATATCCTTCTTCATCCTATTCCACCAATAGATCTCCCGCAAATCACGGTACATATTGGTGGATCCCAGGTGAATGGAATATCGAGGACTATGGGCTTCTGACATTATATGCTCTCTCAAGTCATCTACATTAGGAACGCACAACCGACCTTGATATCTAAGTACTCCATCTCCCCCTTGGGAAAAAACATCTACAGACTTTTTAAGTACTGCTTCCTTCAATTCCACCAAAGTCGGATCAAGACCTTACTTGGCTTTCACATCTGCCACAAAAGACGATCCTGAACCATAATACCACCCTTGGTAGAGTCCACTAACTAAAAACCTAACCGGGCCAATCTATGAACATCTTGAACCAACTCATTTTTATCATCCTCAATATGAACAACACTTCCCATACATAGTCGACTAAAAGCATCCGCCACTATGTTCGCCTTTCCGGAGTGAAAGAGAAATATCATATCATAATCCTTCAATAACTCAAGCCATCTTCTTTGGCGAAGAATTAGATCCTTATGATTGAACGCATATTGCAAACTCTTGTGGTTAGTAAAAACATTGACATCAACACCATAAAAATAATGTCTCCAAATCTTTAAGGCAAAAACAACCGCCACTAGTTCAAGGTCATGGGTAGGATAATTCTTCTCATGAATCTTAAGTTACCTTGAAGCTTAAGCAATAACTTTCCCATTTTGCATAAGTACACATCCTAGACTAATTCTTGAGGCATCACAATAAACCACAAAGCCATCGGTCTCTTCCGATAAAATCAACACTGAAGCGGAAGTAAGTCTATCCTTCAATTCCTGAGAGCTCTTTTCACATGATTCGGACCATATTAATGTAGCCTTCTTTTGGTTAAATGATGTCAATGGAAAAGAAATGGAAGAAAACCCCTCAACAAACCTTCTGTAGTAGCTAGCCAAACCCACGAAACTTTTAATATCTGAAGGGGATAGAGGTCTATGCCAAATATTAACCGCATCCGTCTTCTTGGGATCTACCACAATACCCTTACTTGAAACAATATGACCAAGAAAGGCCACAGATCTTAACCAAAACTCACATTTGCTAAACTTCGCGAAAAGTTGTTGGTCCTTAAGAATTTGCAACACAATCCTCAAATGGTTGATGTGTTCATCTTAACTTCTTGAATAAATCAATATATCATCAATAAATATAATTAGAAACATGTCAAGGTATTGTCTAAACACCCTATTTGTTAAATCCATGAAAGCGGCTGGAGCATTTGTCAAACCAACAGACATCACCAAAAACTCAGAATGAACATACCGGGTTCTAAAAGATTTTTTGGAATATCATCTTCTTTCATCCTTAATTGGTGATAACCTGACCGGAGGTCAATCTTGGAAAAGTATATTGCCCTTGAAGTTGGTCAAATAAGTCATCTATCCTTGGGAGAGGATACTTATTCTTAATAGTAACCGTGTTCAACTGATGATAATCTATACATATACAGAGAGAACCATTCTTCTTTCTCACAAACAAAACTAAAGCACCCCATGGAGATATACTCGGTCGGATGAAACCCTTATCCAACAAATCTTTCAATTACTCTTTCAACTTTTTTAGTTCTGTCAGAGTCATTCGGTAAGGAGGAATAGAGATAGGTTGTGTATCTGGGAGAAGGTCAATATTGTAGTCTATTTCCCTTTTGGGAGGAATAATGGGTAAATCATCTAGAAACACTTTTGGAAACTCATTACCAACGGGGACTGACTCAATAGTAAGGGTTTCAGAATCTACCATCCATCACCCTAACTAGATGGTATATTCAACCCTTAGCAATCATCTTCCTAGCTTTAAGGTTAGAGACAAACCGATCCTTAGGCATAGAATTTCCCCTTTCCTATTCTAGGACATGCTCATTTGGAAACTGAAACTTGACTACACGAGTTCTACAATCAATAGAAGCATAACATGAGTGCAATCAATCCATATCAAGGATAACTTCAAAATCTAGCATATCAATATCTACCAAATCAACAAGAACTCTATGGGACAAGGAAATGGGACACTTTCCATAGACCCTCTTAGCCCCTATAGAATCACTAACATGAGTAGAGACAAAAGGATTTAACAACACATCCGGAAGAACATCAAACCTCACAGCCACCTATGGAGTCACAAAATGTAAGGTAGCACCGGGATCAAGTAAAACATAAACATCAAGTACCAGTAACCACATCGGGAGAACCCTCTTGTTGACCATGAGTCTGAAGTGCATAAAATATATTTTCTTGGGAGCATTTGAACCTGAACTACTATGACCAGATGAAGTATTAGGTTTAGCTCGTTTACAACTATCTCCCACATATACTAAAGGGAAATCCCTTATCTTGTGGTCCATCTTACCACAACCAAAGTAAGCATTGGATCCGGCTAGACATTTACCCTCAGGCTTCCTTCCACACTTAGCACAAGTAAGAAATAAAGACCCACTACCATTTCCTCCTTGAGGCTTATGGTTAGACACCCTATCTTTGTTGAACTTAGGAGGAGCATTGGAGGAGCCTTGACTGAGAAACCTTTGTCAAAACTTAGAATGACCATGCCCATCAAACCTTGAATGCGAGAAATTACCATTACCGGTTTTAGACCTCTTTGTCTCCTTAGACTGTTCCTTAAGTTTCTCCTCTTCGATTTTTTGAGCATGAACCATGAGACAAGAAATGTCCATAGCATTGACAAACATAAAAGTAGGACATTCCTGAACCACCATCTCAGACACACCTGAAACAAACTTACTCAATCTTGCCCTAGGATTCACAATCATAGTAGGAGCATATCTAGACAATTATGTGAACTTCAAAGCATATCCTTTCACACACATACTTCCTTGACGAAGATTAATGAATTCAAGCACCTTTGCCTCCTTCATCTCAAGGGGAAAGAACCAAGGAAAACAACTTTGAACTTTTCCCAATCGAGATGACCCACATCTTTCGATCTCCCCTCTTTCCATTGGTTGAACCATATTTGAGCAACACTCTTAAGTTGAGAAGCGGC
The DNA here is from genome assembly GCA_036250385.1 of Solanum microdontum. Classification (NCBI taxonomy): domain Eukaryota; kingdom Viridiplantae; phylum Streptophyta; class Magnoliopsida; order Solanales; family Solanaceae; genus Solanum; species Solanum microdontum. The sequence continues at coordinate 40,736 of JAJONQ010000263.1, read as the reverse complement.
TAACTCTGCCTTTTCCACTGACATCACTCCCATAATCATCAATACCTTGTAAACCTCATGAATGAACTCTTGAGGATCTTCCTCAACGTTAGAACCATGAAACTCCGGGGGATTCATTCTAGTGAAGTCCCTCACTCTAGATGTCGTCGTACCCATATTTGGGTTCATGGTAACCACAACCTCCCTATTAGCTTGAGTCGTCATGACTTGGGCATGATGAGTCCTAGATTTTGACTCATTTAGGTCTTGGTTTTCATAGTTTATTGTCCTCACATGCCCAATATATGCTCTAAACTGATGTTAAAGTGTTAATTTGCAGCAATGAAGGTAAAAGAGCAAGGCAAGGACATTACTGGGCATAAAGGAGCGAAAAAAATGAAAAAGGCTGAAGATAGCAAAAGTTGAGACTCGCCAAAGCCACTCGGCGTCTCACTTAAAGTTCCAGACTACCAGTCTTGGAGAGAAGCCAAATTGGTGATGGATTTGGACTTTCGGAGAACCACCGAATGGATCGGCGACAAAAACCTAGATCACCTAAAGTTACATAACCTTGAGGATAAAGAGCCAAGGAAATTCGACGATGGAATGGAGTGATTGGCGCATCGATGGTCTAGTTGGCGATGCTCGACTTACTTCGCCCAATGGTCCTGAAAGCCAAAATTTGGGAAACTATATATAGTAAATCCTCTATAGATTAATATAGGTGGGACCATGAAATTTTATTATTTTATAGAGATATTATTTAATCGATAAATTAATATTTATTTATTTAAAGAATGGTCTGAGATTTGATGAAGGTTAATTTTGATTATATCAAAATCATTGTATCATGTTTATTGATTTCACATAAAAAAAATATTATACATAAAGTACAACAAATACATCAAAATCATTGTATATTACTAATTTATGTATTATATTTATTGAATTGTCACTATCGTGCAAACAAAAGAGTATGGATGACAAGTGTGCTTTTTGATGCATATATTCATTGGTTTGACCACACAATGCATGGTAGATGAGTTTTTCTTATGGTAGATAATTGTCCACCCCATAATAGAAAAATGGAAGGACTACAAAATATTGAATTGTTTTTCTTGCCGCCCAACATGACATCCCAAATTCAACCTTGTGACGCTGAGATAATAAGAGCTTTCAAGGTGTATTATCATAACAAATTTTATCGTAGGATATTAAAAGGCTATGAAGTAGGAAAAATTGATCCACCAAAGATTAATATTTTGGATGCTATCAATTTTGCAATCCCTGCTTGGACAACAAATGTTCAGCAAGACACAATAACAAATTGTTTTCGACACTGTAAAATTCATTCGGATGATGCAATCTTAGAGAATTTGAATGAACCCACTCGTGAAAACGACATTCATGAACTTGAGGTTATGATTAATGATCTTGGTTACCAAAATTAAATGGATGTAAATAATTTGTTGGATTATCCGAGTGAAAGTGATACATGTTCAAAGGTCCAGAGCTTAGAAGAAATTATTGGTACCATCGGAAAAAGCAATGTTGCTGATGAAGTTAAAGATGATACTATACATTTGGAACCATTTACGCGTAAGGAAACACTTATCACATCTAGAACTCTTCACAATTTTATGGTGCAGTTCGAAAAGACAATACCAGAGCTCTTGGATGCAATAACAAAAGTTAGAGATAAGCTTCAACTAGATTTAAATTTAAAGAAAAACAGAACACAATAGAATCAAATTTCACTAAATTGTCTTAGATATATTTGTACTTTTAAAGAATTATTAATTTATGTATTAATGGGACCATATATTTATATAGGGGTCTTTTGGAAATATATTATCTTATTATATTATCAAAATTGGTGATTTTTTCCATTGGTCCAAGTCGAAATAGGAGGAAAATATTATTTTAGAGATTATTAATTTATCGAGTATTAATTTATAGAGATTTTACTGTATTGAATTTCAAAAAGAAAAAAAATGACCCAGTTCTAATTTTCTTCTGAGTCTAGTGGTTCTCTTAGTATTTTCTCCATTGTAGAAACTTTTTGAAGGAGATTTTCAAGTAGATTTGGAGTTGGGTTTTGATTTTGAGCATTTTGGATCATTGTAAAGACTTGGATTGCAATACCCAGATTATGGACAACGTAATTGGTATTGATTTCTTTCTTTTTATGATGTTTGGCTAAAGCCCCAATTTTTTAGGTGTGATCATGTGATTATTTACTTTAATTAGCTTATGGGTACTGTTGTTTAATGATTTTATTGCTTTTTTGAAGTGGGTTTAATTGATAATTGAGTATTAACTCATGAATTGTAGTTGCAAATATAATTTTAGCTTTGTGTTTTGGGCTTGCTCGAGAGAGAGGCTCTAAAACCAAGGTTATCGATTGATGATTGTAGTGTGTGGGTTGTTGTGGGTTCAGCCCGAGAGAGTAAATCTTAACTCATTCCTACCTATCTAGCTCGAGAGAGTAGATAAATTAATGTGGGTTTAAATGTTATTTTAATGTGGGTTTAATTGATAGCTGAGTATTAATTTATGAATTGTAGTTGCAAATACAATTTTAGCTTAGTGTTTTGGGCTTGTTCGAGATAGAGGTTCTAAAACCAAGATTATTGATTGATGATTGTAATGTGTGGGTTGTTGTGGATTCAGCTCAAGAGAGTGAATTGTAACTCATTTATACCTATATAGCTCGAGCGAGTAGATAAATTAAGGTTTTGGGTTGTTTATAGTTTTAAGCTTGTCGAGGTTCGAGAGAACTCGCTTCAATCGTAATAGTTGTTAGAGAGAAAACTATTGCATCTATAGTCTAGCCTACCCACTGAGATTCAATAATTTATTAATAAACTTCAATTACCTATATAGTGAAATTAGCCTATATTTGATCACATCCCCGAGAATTCCTTCTTACTTGTCTACTCCCGTATTTTCATGATTATCATAGTTGTTAATTGACACTTTTACCCTATATGACATTCGTTCTCAAACCTTTAACTTACTTTGTTTGATTTCGACAATGTTTACTCCTATAACCGATTAGAATCACAACTATTACTTCTTAATTGAATTTCGTACTGTACCACTCCATGTGGGTTCGACCCCAACTCTTCATTGAATTTTCTACTAGATAATGATCGCTTACACCTGGTATTGGATGAGGTGTAGTTTGAGCGTTTATCAAAAAATGTTGCCGCTGTCGGGGAGTGGTGTTATTGAGTTCTCTTTTTGAAGTTGGTATATGATTTGATTGTGTTGTAGTTGAACCTTTTTACCCTTTTTGTGTGTTGTTTGTTGACTTTGAGCAGGTGACGAAATGAGTGTCAATGGAAGCAATGCCAGCCAGCAGGGCCAAAATGACGAGATCGGTAACTTGTACGATGTGAATGAAGTACCGGTAAATGTGGTACATTTGGGTGGTGTGGGTGCTATCCGGTTGGCTCAAGTAGAGGAAAATGTGGTGTTCCACATGACAAGCACGATGCTGCAACTTTTGCAAATGAAAAGGTTATTTGCAAGCTTGCCTCATGAGGATCCCCATGACCATATTCAAAATTTTGTGGACGTTTGTGGTTCCTTCTCGTTCAAGAACATATCCCAAGAGTCAATTCGACTCAGATTGTTCCCATTTTCGTTGATGGGAGAGGCTACCAAGTGGTTAGCTGACTTACCTAGGGACTCCATTACTACTTGGGATGAATTGAACAAAGCATTCTTCACAAGGTTCTTTCCTCCTTCGAGGAGGATGCCATTGAGAGATAATATCCAAGGTTTCAAACACTTGGATGGTGAGCCAATTCACTAGACTTGGCTACAGTTTTAGAAATTGCTACTTTAATGTCCGACTCACGGACTCCCAAACAACGTTTTGCTACAGTATTTCTATCGGAGTCTAGATTCGTTGAACAAAGGAGTGACTGATCAACTTGTTCAAGGAGGTATCATGCATCAACTATTTGAGATTACTTGTACTTTGCTTGATGGGATGACCAAAATCAATCGAGCTTGGTATACAAGGGAGGATCAAGTGTCTCATTTGACATTTAGGATGACGAAGGAACAAATTGAAAAATATCAAGAGCAAGACCAAAACATAGTCAAAATGATGACCCAATTGGATATTTTGTCAAAAAATGTAATGGGTAGTGGTAATAGAGTTGTGAATATTGTTGGTGTTAGCGGGGTGAACCCTGATGAGTTACATTTTGAGGCTCTATATAATGAGGAAGTGAGTTTTCTTGCAAATCAAGGTGGTGGTTTCAGTCCAAACTATCTTAGGCAGGGCGGGAATCAAGGTTGGAATAGAAAGCATGATGACGGTTAAAGAGACCGTGATAGGGAATGGCGTGATCGTAGTACAAATTGGAAGGAGGGAGATGGGGACAAAGAGAGATACGTACCTCCCCATGAGCGTCAAAAGCCCAAAGAGCAAAAGGTTGACCTTGAGAATTTCCACTCTGAAGATATGCTCTCCCGCATTCTCAATATAGTGGAAAGGTCGGACAAAGTGTTGAAAGAAATGAAGGATGACGTCTCTACTCTCAATCAGACTATCACTTCTCACTCGTTGTTCATCAAACAACTAGAGACACAAATGGGTCAAATCTCGACTCATTTAAATCCAAGGCCAAAAAGGGGACTACCGAGTGACACCATGGCCAATCCCAAGAATGAAGCTTGAATAGGTATCATTGTCGTGTCATGACGTTAAATAAGGCGCTTCTTGGGAGGCAACCCAAGTTCTTATTATTTTAATATTGCTTTTGAATAACGGGTGTTGAATGTGCAGGTTGAAAAGTTGAAATTTTAGGAAAGTGGTAGCTAGGCGAGCCAAAGGTCCGATCATCGACTCGCCGAACAGGTCGGCGAGCCTGACTAGGACCGCCGTTTGAACCACCCAGCTTGCTGGAGATTCTGTAAAACTTGGTGAGCTAAAGGGAGACTCGGTGCATCGCCGAGTGGGTTGGCGAAATAATTTGTGGTTGCCGATTGGCACGCGCACTGAAGAGTTTTTAAAGGCCAAACTGTTTTAAATTTAAAATATCTTTATTTTCATACTCTTCAACTTCCGTACTCTCGCAATCACTTATATTTTTGTTCTTATACTATTGTTCTTACTTTTACTTGGGATCATTTGCTCAGGGTGGACTTTTGGATTTCATTGCTAGCCTAGCTTTACAAATTTTGGGTATCTAAGGTTGGTTTTCCAAAACTCCCTATAAAAATAGGTTGTAATCGAATGCATGATCATTTTGTGGTTATCATTTGTGCTTAGTGTTGTTTTGTTTAGCTTGTGGTGGTTTGTTTTCTCGTATTTAGTTGAAATCATGCTTAATTTGCCTTAGATAGTAAATTCATGTTCCTATGATTGATGAAATTTGTGGGTTGTGTTGAATTTGTTGTGGGTCTAGTGGGGTGAAGTATGAGTAACCCCGAATTGTGCTAATTGTCTGAGTTTACCCGATGATGGAGCGGTTGATGTTATTCTTAATGGCAAAAGACAACAATTGGCCAATTTTGGCCAAATAGGGTGAAGTCCTAGTACCTGGTGGGCTTGGGTCTTATGGGTCTTAGTTGAATTGCATAGAACAATAGTTTAATTTTGATTTTGTGGCCTGCGGGTTAGATTTTGAAGGTCGGGGAGAAAAATCGATAGGTTGGCGTATTCGGCGAGCTGGGTCGAGCTTGCCGAGTGGTTCGACGGTTCATCTAAGTCCCCCTTAATCGCCTTTTATTTTTCTCTTTTAATGGTGTAAGTTCTGTAACTTTCGGTGATATGCCTGTGCTCACCGAGTTCACTCGGTGACTCGCTGAAAGTCTTTTTTGATCGCCTTTCTTCGCCCCTAATTCCTGATTTTGTTTTGCAACTTTCGGTGAGCTACTTATAGTTTGCCTAAAGGTGTCGGCGTATGTTGAATGGCCCTAGACACACCGACCTGCTTTTATTTTAAGAAATTTTGTTTTGGAACTATCGACGATCCCGACATGGCTCGCCAAAGGGATTTGGCGAGCCATTTTGTGCAGTTTTCAAATGTTAAATTCTTTTCTGAATTGCATCTAACGTGTATTGTTTTATGTTGCAGAAATGGATAGACCCAAAGTGGCAGGAAGAAATCAACATCCTTGGAAGAGGGCTCAATAGATAATCATAAATGAGAAAGTCCCAACTACCAAAATCTCTCCAAAAGAAGGTAAAGGCAAGGGCAAGGCGCCCATTGAGTTGACACCTGCGGAGGCGAGCTCCGATAGTGAGGGGATCTAGGCCACACAACTCACTACCTCCAGCAGTGAAGGTCAATCTGATGACAGCTCTCTGACTTCTATCTCTAATCCGGAAGATGACTAGCTCCTGCAGGCTAGGAAAGCGGAGCTACGCTCCAAGTCAATGAATGATCAGTCTAGGATCCCTATGCCTCCTACTTCTCTTCCTTTAACCCCAGCTCAGACAGTGGTACAGGCTCCACCAGTTCAGGGTCCTCCTCCCCGGTCACTCAACAGACTAAAGGCCAAGGGTTCAAGGACCATTTTGGAAGAAAATCATTTGTCTACCGACGGTGTGTTGGACAGATATCCTGAGGCGTGCAACCCTTTGAAGTTCTACAAATTTGAAGTATTTACAAAACCCCGAGGCCCTTACATTCCTACTTGGTTCCGGGAGTTTTACTCAGCTTATGGGGAGATAGTCTCTAAAGGAAAAAACAAGGCAAGCATGTTCAATCTAGTTGACTTTGTGGTTGTTTGGGGAAAAAAGGTAAAGTATAGCAGTATGGAGATAAATGAGGCGCTCGGGTGTTCACGGGACATCATGCATGATTACCCTGACTTGGTCAAGAAGAAGACCCTAGAGGATCTAAAGGGTTGGTTAGCACCCCTCATTTCTGATGTTACTCTGGTGGATCGAGGCAGGTGCACAAATTGAAAAGAAGGACCTGAATGTAGCTGCTCGGTACTAGTTCGAGTTTATTAGCAGCACCATCATGCATTCACAGAATAAGTCGATCCTCCAACACCCGAAGGCTGCTTGTCTTGGCTCTATCATACCTCAGTAGAGGCTGAACTTGGGTCTGCTCATTGAGAAAGAGATGGCCATGAGGGCCAAGCAGAGTCAGACCTCCCTTTATTTCGTTGATCACCGATTTATGCCAATGGGCCCGTGTTTCGATGAATGAGAAGACAGATGTGGAGGTAACCCCCACCTCTTCTACTGACATCCAACGTATTGAGGTCGAGTACTTGAGAGATGAAGTCAATAAGAGAAGAGATACACTGGCGGATACATCCCTGATTGTTGATATTGATATGTTACCGACTGAGGCAATCATGCCCTCTTAGACTAGTAAGCCTACAATTATCTCTGGCCCTTCTACTTCTGATATTCCAGTTCTTCTGTTGATCCCCCTCCCACTACTTATGTTGTTGCTGCTGCCTCCCAACCCCCTATCACCCAGGCTATGTTATATAAAATGGGCCATCTGGCTCATTCTATCGATGTGTGTGCCTCCCGGGTTGAGGTTGTTATGCCTGGGCTGATAGAGCGGGCGATTGTTGCTGCCTTGGCTCCGATTTGGGTTGCTATGAAGGAGCGAGCGTTGATTGAGGGCCACAAGTTGGCATTGGATGCCCTTACGGTGAATGTTGAGGCATGTGAGTAGATCCAGGATGCTACGGATGTTGTTACCACCTTGAAGGCCGATGTTATTGGGCTGAGGAAGGATGTGGACCAACTGAAGTCCATAGATTTTTCGATGCTATTTAGGATGGTGGAGATTCTCGAGATGCCGAGCACTGTTATTTCAGCCAGTTCTGAGGTTCCTCCGACTACTACGACCGGAGATGTTGCTAGGGTTGATAAGGCAGAGGCTCAGTCCGAGGCAGAGACAAATGAGGAGCAATTGGGTGTTAGAGTTGAGGTTGTATATGATGATTTGGAAGATTTTGAGGGAGCCATGGTGGAGACGGCTATGCAGGCATCGCTCAGAGTTACGTCTATGGTGGGCTCCAGTGGAGCCAACGATTTTGTTGAGCCGGACGTTAATTCCCCGACAGATGGAGTTTCAAACATGCAGACTTCACCCCAGGCTTAGCCTGACAAGATGATTCTCTTTACTCCGTTTCTGTTACTGTTTAGACTATTCTTATTATTGCTCTGCATTTGAGGACAATGATGTGAGGCTAAAATTATATATACTTAATCATTATTTGCCTCATATTTGATGTTTTAATTTTCCGTTTTTCGCATGGTTTTTATGGATTGTGCTAAATTATGTATTTTATTTGTAGGATTAAAATGGTGTGAAGATGAAGAAATTTGGAGCACAAATAAATTAAAAACAAGAAATTATAGAAGGAAATCAAGCAAACATCATGAGAGAGCCATCGACAATCTAGAAGCCTAAAACCTAATTTTGCCTACTTTTGTTCAATGACCGCCATGGCCACCGACCAGCCTCCGCCAGGTGAGGTTCGCCAGACGCAGGGACCATTAGAGGAAAAGAAAATATCATACGCAAACACTCTTGTTGCACCAAAAACACAACATCAGAGCTTACAAATTAAGCCTTTAAAGTATTTGGATGGTGAACCTAAGCTAGTATGAGACGAGGATGAAGTACAACAAATGATTATTAACTAGGACCTACAATATATAGTGATTGGGAAATTTTCTTTTGGATGGCCTGATATATTGGATATGAGGAAATTAATCCCAAAACAATGTGAACTAAAAGGGAAAGTGAACATAGGGCTTTTGACTAACATATACGCATTGATCAGGGCATCACTACTTGAGGACTATGTGAAACTGTTATCAAAGCCTCAATTTTACATCATTCATAATCATTGGTCATATCCAATGAGAACACTAAAGTGGGATCCCTTGTTTGATCCAGAGGAGGAAACGACCACTACGATAGCCTGGATCTCTTTCCCATCATTATCATCGAACTTTTTCTGTAAGGAGATAATATTTTCTATGGCAGCAGCAGTTGGAAGACCTTTACAGGTAGATTTGGCAACTCAAAATAAAACAAGACCTAGTTGTGCAAGGGTAGAGGTAGAGGTGGATCTTTTGGGAGAATTCCCAAAAATAATTAGTATTGGAATGAGAAAGAAGAAAGGGGAAATAATGGAAAAATGGGTGACAATCAATTATGATTATGTTCCAAAATATTGCATAACATGCAAGCTCCAGGGACACAATGAGAAGACTGTTATGTAATTCATCCAGAATTGTTTCCACAAGATGAGCAAACAAAGGAGAAAGGACAGAAGCAAGGGAGCAAAGATGACAAGGGGGAAAAAAGGTGACCAAGCTGATGGAAAAGGTGATAAGGGTAAAAAACATGAACATGGTGACGGAGTGCAGGTGGATAAATAAAGGACAACAGATGAAATAGTTTTCAGGGAACAGAGAAGGAGGTATGGGTACAAAAGGGGGTATCAAAATCATATCAGAAAACAACACAAGTATGGCATGAAAGAAATTCACAAGTTAATACAGAGGTGACTACAAAAAAGTAAATTTGGGGCATTAGATGGGGAAGCTGATAAGCAAGATTCTTTTACACAAAACGCAGAGGAGGGTATTAAAATTATACCAATATAGCAGAAAGCAGTAACACAATAGGAAGAAAATAGAAGGGAAAGTGAGACAGGATCCTCTAATTTTCACCTAAAAGAGGACAACATAGTATTGGAGCAAATTGATAGATCAAAACATCCTATTGATAAAGATACAGGCTCAAATGACACACAATTGGAGGCACGCAAGTCAATGGTTGATAAGAAAAAGGAAAGGGGGAAGGTAAATGCACTGGAATTGGAGATAGAAGATGATTTGTCAAGGAAAGAAGCATATAGTTTCATTACACCTAGGATTGATAAGAAGAAGCCACAAGATATTCAAGAAAAGTTAGACACTGTAGAAGAAGAAAATATGGATGCTAACATACATTGCATCAGTAGAGAGGGAGATCTATCTCCAAGACAAATAGGTCATTTGAATGGAGGATATGGGAATCACAGGAACAATCATTTGGGCATATCTTATATTAATACAAAGAGTAGAGGAAGCAAGCCTTTACTTCTTGATCAATGATTAGTAAAATTCTATTTTGGAATATCATATCAGTAAAATCTCAAAATTCTTTTGAGAGACTACTGGATCTAAATAGAAAACATCACTACTCGTACATTGATCTCTTAGCGCCTTTTCAAAGCCCTTCAGAAATGGATAGGTACATGAGAAGACTTGGAAAACAACATGCCAAATTAATTGTTCTTCCAAAATATGGTTGTTTTGGGATGATGAGTGGGAGGAGCTGGATTGTATTGACTTAGTGCAGCAAATTACTATCTCTTTCAAGCATAGGAACAACAATGCTCAAGTCAAGATTACATCAGTTTATGCTAGATGTAGTTCCCTGGAGATTTTGGAATTATGGGATGACCTTGAGGAGGTGGCTTACTGTACAAATTGTCCTTGGCTGGTAGGGGGAGATTTCAATACCATTACTGATGAATCAGAGAAGCTGGGAGGATTACATGTCTCACAAATAGAAGTAGATGATTTTGTACAATGCATAAGCTCTGGTACCTTAAATGAGATTAAATTCTCTTGAAGTTGTTACACTTGGTAGAATGGCACAATAGAGCAAGATTGTATATTTAAAAGACTGGACAAAGTCTTTGGGAATAATGCATTTATGGATGAATTGTAGAATACAGAAGTGCAACACCTGATCAGGGAGGGTTCTGATCATACCCCACTCCATGTTACGTGCAGTACAAGCCAGGAGCAAATTTATAAGCCTTTTAGATTCTTCAATTTCTGGACAAGACATAATAGTTTTCAGACAACAGTGGATGAAATCTAGAAGAAAGAAGCAACATGCTCACCATTCATAGTTATTCAAACCAAAATGAAAATGGTGAAATTAGCTTTGGTACAATGGAGTAGGACAACCTTTGGAAATATTTTTCAATAGGTGGCTACATTGGAGGATTTAGTAAGGGCCAAATAAGTTCAGTTAGAAATCAATGCATCAGAAGAAAATAGGACTTGATTGAAGAGAGTTGAGGAAGACTTAAAAAGATACCTGCACATTGAGGAAGAGTATTGGAAGCAAAAAGCAAGAATGAAATGGCTTCAAGAGGGTGATAACAACACTAAGTTTTTTCATGCATATGTTAATGGGAGAAGGAGAAAGATGCAGATATCTGTGATAAAGACCAGGCAAGGAGATACAATAATCACCACACAAAATATTGGAGAAGAGGCTGTGAATGTGTTCAAGGAACAATTTAAGGATACTAATGTGCCTACAAATTTTTCAATGTTAGACTAGATACCTAAAATGATATCAGAAGAGCAGAATGAAGAGATGTGAAGACTACCAACTGAAGAGGAGATCAAAGAAGTGGATTTTGCACTAAATGGAGATAGTGCAAGTGGTTCAGATGGCTTCTCTGGAGAGGTTTTTCAAAGTTGTTGGGAAATTGTGAAAGTGGACATAATCAACATGGTGAGAGCATTTTTTTGTGGTCAGGAGCTTCCTAGGTTTATAAAACACACTAATCTAGTTCTTATTCCTAAAAAGGAGGTGGTAGATAGTTTTGGTGATTTGAGACCAATAAGCCTTAGCACTTTCATTAACAAGATCATGTCAAGACTGTTACATGGTAGATTAGTAAAAGTACTACCTACTATTATATCCCAGAATCAAGCACGTTTTGTGAAAGGGAGAAGCATCACACAGAATGTGCTTCTAGCTTAGGAGATCATCAGGGATATAAATAGTAGAAACAAACTACACAATGTGGTGGTGAAATTGGACATGGCTAAAGCATATGATAGTGTCATGTATTTTTCTCACAAAGGTGCTAAGGAGTTTTGGATTTTCAGAAAGGATCATTGACATGGTGGTAAGGTTGATATCAAACATTTGGTACTCAGTGATTATGAATAGGCAGTCCTTTGGTTTTTTCAATCTTCAAGAGGATTAAAACAAGGGGATCCACTTTCTCCAGCTTTGTTTATCATAACAGCAGAGGTCTTGGTCAAGGATCAGAAGTATAAAAGATTTGGACTACCAAAGTGGAGCCCTGAGATTAACCTTGAGTTATGCTGATGATACTATATTGTTCTGTTCAGGACAATCATACTCAATGAAGAAAATGATAAAGGTGTTGAGAGAATATGAACAAGTGTCGAGACAGATGATAAATCTAGACATGAGCTTTGTATATTTGCATGAAAAAGTGCCACTTTGTGAATGCAGGAAAATCAAGAGAATAATAGGTACTAAGCAGGGATCTTTTCCTTTCACCTATCTAGGAAGGAAGAACAGATCTCACTTTGAGACTTTGATTAACAAGGTGATGAAGAGAATAAGTTCCTAGTAGAACAGGTTACTTTCTTTTGGAAGAAGATATGTCCTAATAGCCAATGTATTACAATCATTGCCAATTTATGTACTCTCTACCATGAACCCACCAGCTTATGTCATTACTCAATTGCATAGAATTTTTGCTAAGTTCTTTTGGGCCAAAACTACTGGTGCCAAGAATAAGCATTGGGTGGGATGGGACAAAATGTGTTATCCAAGAATTGAAGGAGGACTGAGATGGAAATCACTACATGATGTTTCAAAGGCTCTGTTTGCCAAATTATGGTGGAATTTCAGAAAGTCCAAAAACACTTTCTGGGCACCATTTATGTTGAATAAATATTGTAAGAAGCATCACCCTATTATTGCTCTAGGACATCTCATGTTTGGAGAAGAATGAAATCAATAAGGGAGGAAGTAGAACATGAAATATGGTGGCAAATTAAGGCAGGTAATTCTAGTTTATGGTTTGACAATTGGACTAAACAAGGAGCTTTGTACCATATAGAAGAAAATGCAAAGGAAGAGTAGGTGGAAGTGAAAGAGTTCAACACAGAAGAGGGGTGGGATAGGGAGATATTGCTATAAAATCTGTCTCCAGAAATGACTGACCATATTATGGACTTTATAGCAGAGAAAGAATGCCATCAAACATGGCAGTAACATCAGATGGGAAGGAATGGGGGAAAAGGAAATTGAAGTGATAAGACAGATGGTAAAAACTCAATCTCCATGGATAAAGAAAATGAGATGGACATGGCTAGACATAATTCAAAGGTTCAATCAGTACAAGCCAAATATACACTACTTAAGGGTCACTTGGAAACCTCCTGAAGATCACTATGTAAAATGTAACACTGATGGAACATGCAGAGGTAATCCTGGTTGGAGTTTTTTGGATTTTGTATTAGAGATGATAAAGGAGATCTGATATATGCCAAAGCTAAAGGTATTGGCATTGCAACAAATATGGAAGCAGAAACTGTAGCCATCCTAACAGCTCTTAGAGAGTGTTCTAACAGAAGAATGCATAATGTGATTGTCGAGACTAATACACTCAGTCTCAAGAAAATCATTTAGCAGTCTTGGAGGGTTCCACGGGAAATAACAGAAAAAGTGGAAGAGATCGGAGAGATAATGGAGAAGATTAGAGCAAAGACCACACACATATTTAGAGAGGGTAATAATTTGGCAGATTCATTAGCTAATATAGTTATAGAATCACTAGCAGAACATCAACATAGTTGTTTCCAGGAACTACCAGTGAAGGAAAGAAGGATATTAAACGTAGACAAAGCACAAATTCCTACACTCAGAATCAAGACACGCGCAATCATCCCACAATGAGACTATGTCAGACTAGAAATTACACAAGATTCACAATAGTCAAGACCAAGCAGTAATAAAGACATTGAAGGGCAAGGAACATCACATTTTCACAAGTGTCATAACAAATTATTTATCTTGTCAAGAAGACACAACTGAGTACAAAAAGCTACATAGATTCTCAGGTAGCAAATATACACAAAAAAGAAGGGGGTGACGGGGTTGTGTAGGTCGAGAAGGAGTAAACTCAGCTGAGAGGCTTTAATCACAGTTGAATATGTTGCAGATCATAGCACCAGATTGGATCTTCATCATAGAATTAGAGCTAAGACATGCTGGAAATGTTTGGAAAAGTAAGAGAGTAGATAAACCAAGAAAAAAAAGTACAATGGAAGAGAGCTTACCAGGGCAGATCGAGCTTTAACATGAAGAACAATGGAGGGAAGTTCATCACAATCAGAAGAGAATCATCAAGTATGAAGAATTTCTTCATTTGGTTACTTTCCAAAAAGAGACATTTACCCTATCTGTAAGGGATTTGATAGGAATTGGATCAGGACTTTTAGACCCATCCAAGTTTTTTCTTTGTTTCGGCATTGTTTTGTTTGGGCCTTGTGCCTTGTACATACCTTATTTTGATTTATTGAATAAAAGGCTTAGTAAGCCATCAAAAAATTTGGTGGCTGAAATTGAGAAAAATCAAATTTGATGTTTTACTACAACAAAAATAACTTTTAGTGGCAATAAATATTGACATTAATAAGAGTGATAAAGTTTTTACCGGCATTAGTTAAGTGCCATTAGAACCAATGTCGTTAAAGGCTTTAGAGACATATACAAAGAGTGTTAATTGCTGCTAAAAATATATATTTAGCGGTAATTAAGAATTAATTACCGCTAATGATCATTTTAGATGTAGTGTTTGTTGTACATGTGGCAGCAGCTAAAGCCCCTCTTAATTGATTGATAGCGGCGACAGTAACAAAATAAGGCGCACGGTGCAGTTTATTTCTACGCGTACAAAATGGAAAACCCAATTTAATTGGGTTTTAATTTCCTAATTTGTGTTGAACTCAATTATATTATTTAGGGTTTCTATATCTATAAATAGGGCATGAAAAATTATTCTTTGTGGCCAAGAACCAAGAAACAATACACAATATAAAAAATTTTCTAGCTTAGGAACTTTGGAAGAGCCGTCGTGGAGGCGGGAGAATTGTGGTTTATTCTTTCTTCTCCTTTATTATTTATTTGTATTCGTGATTAATAAAAGATAGTTTAGCTATTCTTCTTAAATTTTTATGATTAACACAAGCATATTTATTTTAATAAATTTTGATTGTGTTTTTGAGATAATGAGTAGCTAAATTTCATAACTAGGATTGTGGGAACCATGATGAATTATTAAAGTAAATTTATGTACAAAGTGATTCTTGAATGATTTTTATGCATGTATTGTTAACTCTAAAAGAATTAAACAATAGAGATTTAGTGGATGCTATCTAATAGTCTAATGGCAATTGGTGCGAGGGTGAAAACTAAGACATACATTGATGTGATGCCTAACCTGAGGTAAAGGTAAGGGTTAGTAAAGTATACACACATAGCTAGACCAAGGTGCGGGGTGAAATTCCCTATTTGGAAGACCAATCACTTAGGGATACCTAACTTACCAACCTTGCATGCTAAAAATTGAAATAGATCACTAGTACGATATTCTGGCTATTTTATGAAATCTTGGGGAACACATTCATAGTTATTTCTAATAATCTGAATATAAATAAATACTTAGTTCAAAGCTATTTTTATTCTTTTTATTTTTGTTTCAATTTAAATCCCCCCTTTTTTATATAACGACTATCGAGTTAAATATTTTCTATTGACAATATTCTTCCATATTCTCTGTGGGATCGACCCCAACTCATAGTTGGGTAAATATATTGCATACGACCGTTTATATTTCTTTTCAAGAAGTATATTTGGACGTTATCAAGAATGGAGCCGCTGACGTTACAGACAACTGCTATTTTTGTTGGCGGGGTGAGGTATTTCCAAACCTACCTCTATTTTGCTATTTTTGTGAATATTGTTGTTTTTGGCTTTGTGAATGATGTATCTTATCTTGTGTTTATATATATATATATATATATATATATATAGTTGGGTTTTTG
The DNA here is from genome assembly GCA_036250385.1 of Solanum microdontum. NCBI lineage: Eukaryota > Viridiplantae > Streptophyta > Magnoliopsida > Solanales > Solanaceae > Solanum > Solanum microdontum. The sequence goes on along the minus strand of JAJONQ010000263.1, from coordinate 24,856 downwards.
GTCCATTGTTTTTAATGTGAAAATGTTTTTGAACAGATTTTAAAAATTGCCACCTTTTGATGTGTGAATGTGGTTGTTCTTTTGCAATTTCAAGTGTCGGTTTTGATCAACACCTATAACTTGAATAGTGCTCTTGTTTGAACGACATGTGTGTGCAAATCCGATGAGGCGAATTGAGTTACATAAGTCATATGTGAACTCGTAGCATCTCATTGTGACTGTGATTTGTTGAGTGGAACTCTTGCGATGATCGTTGCACGCTTGCGAAAATGTTATGTCTTGTTTGATGTTTGTGTTGAATGTCATGTGTGGTGAGGTCGACTTGAAATGCATACTTGATTATACCTAGAACTTGCCTCGTTAGTCCAATTGGCTAATGTGAGTGAATTATAGAGATGATCTTAGGAAATTTGTGAAGAGTGAGCTAATATTGCAATTATACATCTTTATGACCACCTTGTAAGAGTGTGAACCAAGCTTGGCACCACTTGAGCCTATCATTTTCTTTGGAAAAACCTTGAACACAAATGACCCCTTTTCTTTCCCACCTATAATCTTCATGAGGCATTGATTATTATAAATATCCAACTTAGGCCAAAAGCCTAAGTTGGAGGTGTGGTGAAAAAGGAGGTAAATCAAGAAGTTTGAGAAATTCCCCCCTTTGAAAGATCTTGTTGAAAAAGATGGAACCTCTCCATATATATAAAAAAAAGAGAAGAGAAGAAGAAAGAGAGAAATATTGTTGAAATAAAGTGTGTGCAAAGAGCAAAAATAAATGGGGTATCCAATAAGTTGTGCTTAAAAGAATAGGGTGAGGATTTTGAAAATAAAAAAGTGTTGTAGAAAAGTTGAAAGAATGAAATGCAGGTCATGCTTCATGAAGGAAGAAGTCACTAAACCTAAATGATCATACCATTACCCTAATCCCCGTTACAAGCATTGAAAGACCTTTGTGATCTTGAATGAGCTTATTATCATGTTGATTGGAAAATAGGGGCAAGCCTATGGGGAAGGATCATTGCATGTGTTTTTTTTGAGAGGGTGAGAGTTGTTTCTAATTTTGAATTCTTAAAGTTGATGAGCTTTGTGTGAAGCATGGAATCATTTTTTGGTGTGAGGGCCTTCTAATGCTTTTGTTGAGCTTGAACTTACATTTGAAGCAAGCACTGTGAGCTTGAGTCCATTTGATGATGGTTAGTCAAAATTTGAAACTTAGAGTGCACAATTGAACATTGCATGTGTAGTTTGAACGTCTTGTGTGCATGTGTGTTGAGTCTTGAGTAGCACTGTTTTTAGACATCCTTGTTGAGGACAAGCAAAAGTTTAAGTTTGGGGGTGTTGATGAGTCCTAGATTTTGACTTATTTAGGGCTTGGTTTTCATAGTTTATTGTCCTCAAATGCCTAATTTATGCTCTAAACTGATGTTAAAGTGTTTATTTGCAGCAATGAAGTCAGAGGAGCAAGGAAAGGACATTACCGGGCAAAAAGGAGAGAAAAAGAATAAAAAGACTGAAGATAGCAAAAGTTGAGAATCGCCAAAGCCACTCGGTGACTCGCCGAGTGACACTTCAGCTCGCCAAAATTTCCAGACCGCCAGCCCTAGGGAGAAGCCAAATTGGCGACAAATTTGGACCTTTGGTAAACCGCCGAATGGATCGGCGATAAAAAACTGGATCGCCCAAAGTTACAGATTCTTGAGGATAAAGAGCCAAGGAAAATAGATGATGGAATGGAGTGATTGGTATTGATTTCTTTTTATGATGTTTGGCTAAAACCCTCGTTCTTGGGGTGTGATCATTTGATTATTTGGTTTAATTAGCTTATGGGTATTGTTGTTAAATGATTTAATTGCTGTTTTGAAGTGGGTTTAATTGATAATTGAGTATTAACTCATGGATTATAGTTGCAAATACAATTGTAGCTTAGTGTTTTGGGCTTGCTCAAGAGAGAGGTTCTAAAACCAAGGTTATCGACTGATGATTGTAGTGTGTGTGTTGTTGTGGGTTCAGCTCGAGAGAGTAGATAAATTAAGGTTTTGGATTGTTTATAGTGTTAAGCTTGTCGAGGTTCGAGAGAACTCTCTTGAATCGTAATAGTTGTTCGAGAGAAAGCTATTGCATCTATAGTCTAGCCTACCCACAGAGATTCTACATTTTATTAATAAACTTCAATTACCCATATACTGAAATTAGCCTATAATCAATCACATCCCTGAGAATTCCTTCCTACTTGTCTAATCCCATGTTTTCGTGATTATCGTATTTTTTAAGTGACACTCTTATATCCCCTCCATCTGACATTCGTTGTCAAACCTTTAACTTACTTTGTTTGATTTCGACAATGTCTACTTTTATAAACAATTAGAATCACAACTTTTACTTCTTAATTGAATTCCATACTATACCGCTCCTTGTGGGTTCGACCCCAACTCTTCATTGGGTTTTATACTAGATAACGATCCCTTACACCTAGTATTGGATGAGGTGTACGTAGTTTGAGCGTTTATCAAAAAATGGCACCGCTGCCGGGGAGTAGTGTTATTGAATTCTCTTTTTGAAGTTGGTTTGTGATTTGATTATGTTGCAGTTAAACCTTTTGACCCTTTTTGTGTGTTGTTTGTTGCCTTTGAGCAGGTGACGAAATCAGTGTCAATGGAAGCAATGCCAGCCAGCTCGGCCAAAATGACGATATCGATAACTTGAATTATGTGAATGAAATGTCGGTAAATGTGGTACATGTGGGTGGTGTAGGTGTTATCTGGTTTCCTCAAGTTAAGGGTAATGTGTTGTTCTACGTGACAAGCACAATGTTGCAACTCTTGCAAATGAAAGGGTTATTTGGAGGCTTGACTCATGAGGATCCCTATGACCATATTCACAATTTTATGGACGTTTGTGGTCCCCTCTCGTTCAAGAACATATCTCAAGTGTCTGTTCGACTCAGATTGTTCTCATTTTCGTTGATGGGAGAGGCTACCAAGTGGTTAGCCAACTTACCTAGGGACTCCATTATTACTTAGGATTATTAGACTGAAGCGTTCTACACAAGGTTATTTCCTCCTTCAAGGATGATGTCATTGATAGATAATATCCAAGGTTTCAAACACTTGGATAGTGAGCCAATCCACGATATTTAGCTAGGGTTTTAGAAATTGCTACGTCAATGTCCGAATCATGGACTCCCAAACAACGTCTTGCTACATTATTACTACTGGAGTCTAGATTCGGTGAACAAAGGAGTGGCTGATCAATTTGTCCAAGGAGGTATCATGCAGCAGCCTTTTGAGATTGCGTCCCTTTTGCTTGATGGCATGACCAAGATCAATCGAGTGTGGTATACAAGAGAGGATCAAGTATCTTCTTTTACATTTAGGATGATGAAAACAAATTGAAAAAAACCAAGAGAGCAACCAAAACATGTCTAAAATGATGACTCAATTGGATCTTTTGTCAAAAAATGTAATGAGTAGTGGTACAAGCAGCAGCCTTTAGAGATTGCGTCCCTTTTGCTTGATGGCATGACCAAGATCAATAGAGTGTGGTATACAAGAGAGGATCAAGTATCTTCTTTTACATTTAGGATGACGAAAACAAATTGAAAAAAACCAAGAGAGCAACCAAAACATGTCTAAAATGATGACTCAATTGGATCTTTTGTCAAAAAAAGTAATGAGTAGTGGTACAAGAGTTGTGAATGTTTTTGGTGTGAGCGGGGTGAACCCCGATGATGCACATTTTGAGGCTCTATATAATAAGGAAGTGAGCTTCCTTGCAAATCACGGTGGTGGTTTTTGTCCAAACTATCCTAGGACGGAAGGGAATCAAGGTTGGAATAGAGAGCGTGATGACGATTGGAGGGACCATGATAGGGAATGGCGTGATCGTGGTGCAAATTGGAAGGAGAGAGATGGGGACAAAAAGAGATATATACCTCCACATGAACATCTACAGCCCAAAGAGCAAAAGGTTAACCCGAAGAATTTCCGCACTGAAGATATGTTCTCACGCATTCTCAACAAAGTGGAAGGGTAGGACAAAGTATTGAAAGAGATAAAGGATGATATCTCAACTCTCACTCAGTCTCTATTAAACAGCTGGAGACAGAAATGGGTCAAATCTCGACTAATTTGAATCCAAGGCCAAAAGGAAGGTTACCAAGTGACAAAATTGTCAATCCCAAAAATGAAGCTTGAATGGGTATTCTCGTCGTGCCACGACGTTAAATAAGACGCTTCTTGCGAAGCAACCCAAGTTTTTGATGCTTTTAATATTGCTTTTGAATAACGAGTATTGATTGTTCAAGTTAAAAAGTTGAAAGTGTAGAAAAATTAGCAGTAAGCGAGCCAAAGGTCCAGTCGGTGCCTCGCCGAACAAGTCAGCTAGCCCGACTTGGACCGTTGTTTAAACCGCCAACTTTGTTGGAGGTTCTGTAAAACTTGGCGAGCTAATGGGATACTTGGAGCATCATCGAGTGGGTCGGCGATGTAAGTCATGGTCGCCGACTAGCGCGCAAACTGAAGAAATTTTAAAGGCCAAACCGTTTCAAAATTCAATTTTTTTTCCTTTTCATACTTTTCAACTTCCGAACTCTAGCAACCGACCATATTTTTATTTTCGTAATATTTTCTTACTTTTACTTGGGATCATTTGCTCACGGTGGACTTTCAAATTTCTTTGCTAGCCTAGTTTTACAAATATTCGGCGTCTAAGGTTGGTTTTCCAAACTCCGCTATAAATATTGGTAGTAATCGAATGCATAATCATTGTGTGGTTAATCTCTGTGCGTAATTGTTGATTCATTATGTGTGCAATGTTATATTTTCCCATAGTTAGTTGAAATTATGATTATTTGGCCCTAAATAGTAATTTCCCATGTCGTTGATTGTTAAAATTGTTGGGTTGCATTGAAATTGGTGTGGCTCTAGCGAGGTGAAGTCTGAGTAACCCTGAATTGTGCTAATTATCGAATTTTGCCCAATGATAGAGCAGTTGACGTCATTCTTAAGGGTAAAAGACGTCAATTGGTTAATTTTGGCCAAATCAGGGAAAGTTTGAGTGCCTCGTGGGCATGGTTCTTGGTTGAATTGCACGAAATGATTGTTTAATTTTGATTTTGTGGGCTACAGGCTAGATTTTGAAGTTCGGGCTACAAAACTGGCAGGTTGGGCTATTCAGCAAGCTGTATCGAGCTCGCTAAATAGTTCGGTGGTTCCCCTAAAGTTCCCTAGATCACCTTTTGATTCTTTATTTTGTGAGTCTGAGTTATGTAACTTTTGGCGATATGCATGAGCTCGGCGAGTTCACTCGCTGAAGGTAACTTGTGATCGCCCTTCTGCGCCTCATATTTCTGAACTTATTCTGTAACATTCGGCAAACCAATACTAGTTTGCTGAATGGTGTCAGCGATCCCCCGATTGGCCCTAAACATCGTCGACCTGCTCTTACTTTTGATTAATTATATTCTGGAACTTACGGCGAGCCCGACCTAGCTCGCCAAAGGGGTTCGACGAGTCTTTTTTTTGCAGATTTTCATACTTTGCTTTTTCTTCAAATTGCATCCAATGTTTGTTGTTTTATGTTGCAGAAATGGGTAGACCTAAAGTTGCTAGTAGAAATCAACTGCCCCAAAAGCGGGCACATGGAATTGTGATTAATGAGGAGGTTGCTGCCTCTCGGGGCCCGACGACTAAACTTCCTCCAAAAGGGGGAAAGGGCAAGGGAAAGGGCCCTGTGCAACCGACACTGCGGAGGAGACCTCCGATAGTGAGGGTATCTATACCACATATCTCACTTCCTCTGGCAGTGAAGGTCAGTCTAAGGATAGTTCTTCGGCATCCATTTCTAAGCCAGAAGATGACCAACTCCTACATGCTAGAAGAGTGGAGCTACACTCTAAAGCGATGAATGATCCGTCTAGGATTCTGATGCCTCCTACACCTCCTCTAGCTCTAGCTCCAGCTCCAAAGTAGACAGTAGTACAGGTCCCACCAGTTCAGGGTCCTCCTCCCCGGTCTCTTAATAGATTAAAGGCCGAGGGTTTGAGGATGATTCTGGAAGAGAAACAGTTGTCTACCGATGGTGTGGACGACAAGTATCCTGAGGTTCCATGGATTTGAGGTTTTACTAAACCCCGAGGCCCATACATTCCTACTTAGGTCCGGAAGTTCTATACGACATACAGAGAGTTGGTGTGAAAAGGGAAGAAGAAGGGAAGTGCCTTTAAGCCAGCTGACTTTGTGGTTGCTCGGGGGAAGAAGGTAAAGTTCAGCAACTCAGACATAAATATTGTACTTGGGTGATCACGGGATTTCATGCATGATTATCCTGATTCAATTAAGAAGAAGACCCTTGAGGATCTAAAGGGTTGGTTGGCACCCCTCATTTCCAATGTTACTCTGAGATAGATTGAGCTAGGTGCACTGTTTAAGAAAAAGGACCTGAATGTAGTCGCTCGGTATTGGTTTGGGTTTAGTAGCAGCACCATCATGCCTTCGCATAATGAGTCGATCCTCCGACACCTGAAGGCGGCTTGTCTTAGTTCCATCATATCTAGGCAGAGGTTGACTTTGGGGCTGTTGATCGAGCAAGAGATGTCCATGAGGGTCAAGAAGAGACAGACCTCACTTTCTTTCCCCGTGCTGATTACCGAGTTGTGCTGGAAGGCCCATGTTCTAATGGTTGAAAAGATGGATGTGGAGGTGATCCCTACCTCTTCTACTGACATCCAACATATCGAAGCTAAGTACATGCAGAATGAGGCCGATAGGAGGAGAGCTGCACTGGAGGATATGTCCCCGATTGTTGATGTTGAGATGTTGTCGACTGAGGCAATCATGCCCCCTCAGGCTAGTGAACCTACAGGTACCTCTGGCCCTTCTGCTTCTAATATGCCTAGTTCTTCTATTGTACCCCCTCCCACTACTTCTGTTATTGGTGTTGCTGCCTCCCGACCCCCTTTCACCCAGGCCATTCTTTATAAGATAGGCCATTTGGCTCAGTCTGCTAATATGTGTGCCTCCCGGGTTGGATGAGCTAAAGTTCACAAATTTGTTGATGTTGTTCATCACAGTTTAGATTCCCGATATTCCAACCAGTTCTGAGGTTCCTCCGGCTACTACGACCGTAGATGGTGCTAGGGATGAAGATGCAGATGCCGAGTGCGAGGCAGAGACAGATGAGGAGCAGCTGAGTGTTAGAGTTGAGGTTGTTTATGATGATCCGGCAGATCTTGAGAATGATATGGTTGAGACTGATGTGCAGGCATAATGTTGAGAAATGTCTATGGTGGGCTATAGTGGAGCCAAGAATGTTGTGGAGTCGAACTCTGATGCCTGGCAGGACGCCAGACAGAGGAAGTAGGCGACATACAGACTTCACCCAGGCTTAGTCTGGCAGGATGACTCTTTTGCCTCCATTTCTGTTATTTTTAGACTATGTTATTGTTTCTTTGCATTTGAGGACAACTGCTATTTTTATTGGCGGGGTGAGGTATTTCAATACCCACTTCTATTGGCCTGTTTTTGTGAATATTATTGTTTTTGGCTTTGTGAATGATGGATATTATATTGTGCTTATATATATATATATATATATATATATATCTAGGTTATTGATCTAGTTTGGTCTATTGTTTTTAATGTGCAAAGGTTTTGAACAAATTTTAAAAATTGCCACCTCTTAATGTGTGAATGTGGATGTTCTTTTGCAATATCGAGTATCAATTTTGGTCAATACCGATGACTTGAATAGTGCTCTTGTTTGAACGACATGTTGTGCAAATCCAATGAGGCAAATTGAGTTGCATAAGTCATATGTGAACTCATAGCATCTCATTGTGACTATGCAATTTGTTGAGGGGAACTCTTGGGATGATCATTGCACGTTTGCAAAAATGGTTAAGTCTTGTTTTGATAATTGTGTTGAATTTCATGTGTGGTAAGGCTGACTTAAAATGCATACTTGGTTATACCTAGAACTTAGCCCGTTGGTTCAATTGGCTAATGTGACTGAATGATAGAGATGATCTTAGGCATAAATTTGTGGAGAGTGAACCAATTTTGCCATTATACCTCTTTGTGACCACCTGTGAGAGTGTGAACCTAGTTTGGCACCACTTGCACCTATCCTTTCTTTGGAAGAACCTTGAACAAAAATGACCCCTTTTCTTTCCCACCTATAATCTTCATGAGGCATTGATTGTTATAAATAGCCAACTTAGGCCAAAATCCTAAGTTGGGGGTGTAGTGAAAAATGAGGTAAATCAAGAAGTTTGAGAAATTCCCCACTTTTGAAAGATCTTGCTGAAAAAATGGAACCCCTCCTTATTAAAAAAAAAAAGAGAAGAAGAAAGAAAGATGAAAAAGATTGAAAAAGAAAAATATTGTTGAAATAAAGTGTGTGAAATGAGCAAAACAAATACGGTATCCAATAAGTTGTGCTTAAAAGAATATGGTGTAAATTTTGAGAATCCAAAAGTGTTGTCGAGAAGGTGAAAGAATGAAATGCAGGCCATGCTTCATGAAGGAAAAAGTCACTAAACCTAAATGATCATACCATTTACCCTCAGCCCCATTATAAGCCTTAAAAGACCTTTGTGATCTTGAATGAGCTTATTATCATGTTGATTGGAAAATACGAGCAAGCTTATGGGGAAGGATCATGCATGTGTTTGTTTATGAGAGAGTGAAAGTTGTTTCTGATTCCGAATTCATAAAGTTGATGAGCTTTTTGTGAGCATGGAATCATTTTGTTGGTGTGAGGGCATTTGATTACTTTTGTTGAGCTTGAACTTGCATTTCAAGCAAGCATTGTGAGCTTGAGTCCATTTGATGACGGTTAGCCACAGTTTGAAACCTAGAATGCACAATTGAACATTGCATGTTGGGTCTTGAGTAGCACTGTTTGTAGACATCCTTCTTGAACTGATTGATCTTGAGTTTTACTTAAGGACATGCCAAAGTTTAAGTTGGGGTGTTGATGAGTCCTAGATTTTGACTCATTTAGGGATTTGTTTTCATAGTTTATTGTCCTCAAATGCCTAATTTATGCTCTAAACTGATGTGAAAGTGTTGATTTGCAACAATGAAGGCAAATGAGCAAGGCAAGGACCTTACCGGGTAAAAAGAAGCTAGAAAGATGAAAAAGGCTGAAGATAACAAAAGCTGAGAATTGCCAAAGCCAATCGGTAATTCACCGAGTTGCACTTCAGCTTGCCTAAAGTTCCAGACTGCCAACCTTGGGGTGAAGCCAAATTGGCGATGGATTTGGACCTTCAACGAACCTCCGAACGGATTGGCGACACATCTTGCATCGCCTAAAGTTACAAAACCTTGAGGATATAGAGCCAAGGAAGACCGGTGATGGAATAGAGTGATTGGCGATCAACTTAATTCGTCTAATAGTCCTGATAGCCAAAATTTGGGAAACTATAAATTGAATTTTAAAAGGAGTTCAGGCCAGTTCTAATTTTCTTCCAAGTTTAATAATTCTCTGACTATTTTTCCATTGTAGAACCTTGTTGAAGGAGTTTTTCATGTAAATTGGGATTGGGTTTTTTATTTTGAGCATTTAGGATCATTGTAAAGACTTGGATTATAATACCCAGATTATGGAGAACGTAATTGGTATTGATTTCTTTCTTTTTATGATGTTTGGCTAAAAACCTAGTTCTTGGGGTGTGATCATGTAATTATTTGTCTAATCAGCTTATAGGTAGTGTTGTTTAATAATTTAAATGTTATTTTAATGTGGGTTTAATTGATAGCTGAGTATTAATTTATGAATTGTAGTTGCAAATACAATTTTAGCTTAAGTGTTTTGGGCTTGCTTGAGAGAGAGGTTCTAAAACCAAGATTATTGATTGATGATTGTAGTGTGTGGGTTGTTGTGGATTCAGCTCAAGAGAGTGAATCGTAACTCATTTCTACCTATCTAGCTCGAGAGAGTAGATAAATTAAGGTTTTGGGTTGTTTATAGTGTTAAGTTTGTCGAGGTTTGAGAGAACTCGCTTGAATCGTAATAGTTGTTTGAGAGAAAGCTATTGCATTTATAGTCTAGCCTACCACAAAGATTCAGCAATTTATTAATAAACTTTAATTACCCATATAGTGAAATTAACTTAGTTTGTTTGATTTCGACAATGTCTACTTCTATAACCAATTAGAATCGCAAATTTTACTTCTTAATTGAATTTAGTACTGTACCGCTCCCTTAGGGTTCGACCCCAACTCTTCGTTTGGATTTTATACTAGATAACAATCACTGACACCTAGTATTCAACGAGGTGTAGTTTGAGCGTTTATCACATTAGTTCAGAATCGGTGCTTTCAATTTGGTTTTCTTAGTATTTAAAGGAAAATAAAATGGAGAGTTGATTTAGAAGATAGTTGAAGAAACCAAGTGGAATTGAAGCAAGAAGAGGTCAATTGGAAGAAAGTGGAATTGGCAGAAGTTGTCTCATTGCGACCACATAAAGTAGAGGTCCCGATCGTGTGACCCAGCGCACTACTCATTACGGCAATATGTGTTAGTTGTTGCCACCGCGAAGGATTAAACGCCAGGCACCTGGGTAGATTGGGAATTTCATCAAATTAATCTGAAAACCCCTTTTTACACTCATCAGCAATCATTGTTGATCTATCATCCATTGTATGAAAAAAATCCTAGAGAGGATTTCATCTTCTTAGCTTAGACTTAGAAAGAAAATATTGTAGATTTCTATTTGGGTAAAGATTTGAAGGCAAGTTGCCTTACAATTCTTTTGTGGATTTGAAGATTGTGTTTTAATTAGTAAAATTTCTTATTCCCTTCTTTATTTCCTTGCTTTCAACTTCTAGAATTGTAGGTGTAATTGTGTAATTGAGATTGAGGTTTTGTGTTAGAAATAGATTCATTCTAATGCATTTGTATGTGATTCCACACTTTCAAGACTAGGGTTTAATATAATGTTCATACTTTAATCTATGATTTGAGAGTGCACAATTGAATTTAGCTTCCAATCTTTGCGGGTTGCTTGACAGAATATGTGAAGTGGAAAATTAGTTTAATAATAATTTTTGGCTTTGATTCCTAAATTTGAGAACAAAAGGAGATAATTGAGGTTTACGTTATTGAATGCTAAACTTGCTATAAAAATGGGTTTAGATTAAGGTATTGGATTGTATTGTTGTTGAAAACTATTAAGACCGAAAAGAGCTTTCATGAGAAAGCACTATGAGATCGAAAGGACATAATTGTTAATTGATGATGATCTAGCCTACCTTTGATTGAGTTGCATGTGTTGAGATGTCAATGAATCATTAAATGAGTATTGAGTTCTAAATTTCCCAAAATCCCTATTATTCCTTGCTTGATATTGTCTTTTCCCAAATCCTTTGTTTAGTTAGAAAAATGCTCTTAATTTGATAATTTTGTAAATTGTGTGTTTAGGTTTAAACTCGTAGTTATTTATCCTTTTTCTTTTCAATTACCGACAAATTGCTTCCTATGGGATTCAACTGCGACTCTTAGTTGGGTAGTTTTATTGATGTCGATCGCTTAATCTTCGAAGTTGTTTTTAGGGTAATTTGAGCATTATCAAAAATGGTACCGCTTACGGGGAACAATTAGGCATATTGAGTTGATTTAGGATTTATAGTTTACTTGTTTCTATCTAGATTGGGAATGATGGCCTTTTTGTTTTGTTTTGTTTATATGGCTCTTTGTGATCTTCATATATTTTGGAGTGGTATGCCCTATACCTACCAATGGGCTTGTAGTTAAACGGATGTGATAAGCCAATTTAGGCTTAGTGTGGCGGATGAAAAGCTCATTCAGGGTAAGGGAGCCCTAATCCTTCTTTCCTAAGAAAAGAAAAGGCTTCACAAAATAAATTTAACTCGATCCTATGAAATGTTCAACTTCGAGTTTGGACTTTCAACACTTAGAGATAAGGTGAGAGCAACCGTGGGGATGGAAACTCCGCCTTATCCAATTACCGGAAAGAGCAAACAAGAGTCTCACGACTTGCACCTTGCTTGGTGTGATGAGACGGTTCAATTCAAGTTTGGGATTGAAATGTTGAAAGCCAATATGAAAACACAAGAAGGGATTAAGGTGGATATAGAAGATATCTTGAGCTTGTCCAGCCAACTCAAACCAATAACAATCCAAGAAGCTAGAATAAATAACATGATACTAGAGTTGCAAGATGTCACGACCCAAAACACACCCTAGACGTGACATGGTGTATAGGACCCCAAGAGGCCCTACACAAGTCACTTAGCATACATCATACAAGATAATAGAGAACAATAGATTTTGAAAGATAGTTTCAAATCACAAGAGCTGATAAAATGTAGCGGAAGTCTAACATAGTCTCATAGACATCTATTACATCAAAGAGAGAATGGGTACATCACATACAAATCTGAAATGAAAATACATGAAAACAATAAGGAGTCTCAGTCCTTGAAAAATGAGGACTCACCAATCTTCAATAGCTCGATGTGACATCACTAGCCATGAGTATGCAGAATAGAAGCGTCTAACCCTACATTAGTGAAACAATGTAGGCAAGAGTATGCATTAGTACATGGAATGTACTAAGTATGATAGCAATGCATAAGATTTATGCAATCATGCTACAAAGGAACTTAAGATGACACACAATGACCAAGTTAAACCATAAGATAAAAGGGTTAGAAAACATAAATCATAATCATGGTCAATGCAAACTAAATATCTTTAAAACACTTTTAAGATACTTCTAGAAGTAACCTTAGTTCAATATTGTGGGAGATCAACCTTTTACCGAAATACAGATGATGTGAACTATAACATGGAATCTGGTGTCTACCCCCACACCGAAAAGAGATGTTCACACTTGCCAAGGTAAAAACCATGAACTTCTAGCTTACATGGATCCACTAGCTAATGTCTATCTAGAAAAACCTATAGTGGCACATAGTTTATGGGACATGGGTAATCTCCACTTTTCCACTCAATGCTAAGCATAAATCCCATGGAATATTCATTAATCTTAACTTATCTTAACATTTTGAGATATGGGTATTTTCCACTTGTCTTGTCATTAGAGGACATATGTAATCACCGCTTTCCTCATCATCCATGAAGGGCATATCAAGTAATCAATCCAAGCTAAATTTAATTAGAATAGATTCTTAAATCTTTATTCATCTCAGGTGAGAAGACCTTTCGACCTTATGAATTATTTATGTGAGAAAATCCTTTCACAACAACAACAATAATACTTCACTCTCAAAGCATCCTTAAATCATTTTCATCAATTTCATAAAACATCTTCATATATTTAAGCTTCTTTATAAATTCATGTAAATTAGGGTTCATAGTTAAAATTCATAGATTAATGCATGGGTTCACATGGCATTGGTTGAAAATCATGTAATTAAATCAAATTCATCAAAATAAGATCATAATAAAGCAATTGAATCCATACAAATAGACCTCATAAGGAACTAAGTGAAAATCTAATCAAATCTTGGGAAATCAAATTGGAGAATTGAAGAAACTTTGGGGGCTCAATGGATGATTGGAACCATATATGAACTCCTTACATACCTTGATTGAATTCCTAAGCAATGATGAAGAAAGGAGACTTAAACTTGAAGATCCCTAGCTTCTTCTTCTTCTTCCTTGATCTAGAAAGAAGATTTTTGGAGAGGATGAATTTGGTCAAGTTTCGGGAATTTAGGAGAATGTATTGAAATTGGTAGTTTAGGACTTAACTCACTTATATTGGTCTTGAAAAGGGGTTTAAAATGATGCAATTTGGGTACCAAACACTTTGGAAAAAAGACCACAATAACTCTAACTTAAAAACTGACGAGGCGACTTAAAAGAATAGATTCATGAGCCGTTTAAGGCTTCACGGGCCATATGGCCAGTCGTCAAGCTTCACCTACCCGATAGTGCTTCACTAAAATGGGCATAACTTTTTACTCCAAACTCGCAATGAGGGAAATTTAGTGGCGTTGGAAAGAGGACTCAAACAACTTAAATTTGGTAGGTCATGGGTCACCAAATTTATTTTGTGATGAGAGATATGATCGTTTGAAGTTGACACAAAAATTAGAAACTTATGGAAGACTTGTACGGACCCCTAGATGGGCCGTCCAAGTCACCACGGGTCATCTAAGGTTCCGCCTAGGTGACCTCTGCCCATGCAGAGTTGGATGGTCATTCACAATGCCCTAAACGGGCCATGGACCCCTAAACAGATCTTCTAGGATGTCGTGAAGGGTCCATGGTCCATTTTGGGTTCGTGGACTTGCATGTGTGCCCTTTTTATCCATTTCTCTATGTCCGAGGTGTTACATAAGAAAAAGCTAAAAAATCATAAATGAAAACTTTAGTTCATGTGGAATTGAGGGTGTCACACAATTGAGGACAAACAATCATGAAAAGCAATGTTCAAGTGGTTTAGTAACTCTCTCGATCTTTCCCAAGGATCCAAAATGGGAGAATGATTCAAAGTTGGGTAAGAAATTCAAGTGTTCAAAATGGATAGATCGAACGCTATTATTGATACTCTCATGTACTCCCTATTCTCTTAGGAGTGAAAATGATCTTAAGTTTGGGAGAAGGTTCATTGCCTCGAAGTGGAAACACAAAGGGTGATTAACCCAGCATCACGCCATGACATTAAATTGTGCACTTGATAAGAGGCAACTCATCGGTATGAAAATAAGTTTAAATTGTAGTATTTGATTTGTAGTTTAGAGTTGATTTTTGTTTTTGACTGACCCTCATAATAACTAATTTTGTGGTGGTATTTTGAACAGATTTGAATGCATAAAATTGATTGCGATTGAAATTTGGGGTAAACGCACCTTCAAAAAAAAGAGTTGGCCCATTTTTGGACGCCCATGTGTGCCTAAAAAATTAGGTGGATCGCGTTTTTTGCATTGCCATCACCTAAATGGACAGTAGCTTCATCAAGTATGGCACCAAGTTACTCATTGTGATCACGAGAGCCTTTCGTGATCGTGATACGTTAAAACATCAGGTTTGTGATCGCGAGTTTCTGGTGCCGCATTCATGAAAGGTAAACCAACTTCTTGTCATGATCCTGAGGAGAGGGGTCGCGTCTGTGATGAATCGCGTGAAATTAAAGAGGTAGTAGTTTCTAATCAGGTTCATTGTACCAAATAACTCCTTAAAATGTCTCAAAAACACCCCTCTATAAAATCAATTGCTTAGGTCATTTGGTGGAAATATTTCCATTCAAGTTTTTTCTCCTCACTTAAGGTATGATCTTTCCCCATTCTCTCAATTAGTTTTGAAATTGGAAGGTAGTTTGGAAAAGGGTTGAATCTCGCCTTGCATTGTGATCATGATTTGTCATTGAAAAACTAATTTTTTTTGGGGTGTCATTTAATGTTGCATCCTGAGTGTAATCTAAAAATTTGGGTGTTGGATTGTTAATTTTATGTGAAAAAGGCATAAGAAAATGTTGCTCATAACTTGTTCGATGAAATTCCAAATTGAAGTTTGATTTTCTGGGCTAAATTGTTCTACGCGATCGTGATGTCTCATCTCGTGATCGCAATGTATTAAATTTTGAAATTCCACGATCGTGATGCCTAATCTCGCGATCATGATTAATTGAAAATGTAACGCTCGTGATTATATAGGTCCATCTCTCGATCGTGATGAGTCGTCTGACTCATAGAAGTTTCTACCAAAAATAGTAGCTTCGCCCCTGTTCCCTCGACTCCTTTTTTTCACTTATTTCTTTGGCCTAATTACTTATTAATATATTGGTTTACTTGCCTTATCACTCATTTGACATGTTTTCATCTTTTATAGGTGGTTTATTTGCAAAAGAATGGCCGACAACGTCAACCAAGTTGAGGAACATGCGAGAAAATATTTTTGGGGATGACATATTTTACTCTGAGCGATTTTTATTCGCTTAATGCCATCAATTGCATGAACGCCTCCTCACAAATAATATCACAAGGGAGAGGGGTCTTCTCTTATAAAATATTCAAGAGCGCATGCCAGATTTCTATGGGCGATTAGAGGCCAACATATGTATTTGTTTTGCGAATGAGCCTATCAAGTCTAACTACATAGTAGTTCAAGAATTTTATGCCGAGGCCACTGAAACTGACTTCTCTGATGACTTGGTATTTATGGTATGGGGCTTCTTTTTGACTCCACAAGGATCAATAATTACAATGGTCTTCCTGATGGCGATAATGAAGTTCACACGGCAAGGGAAAAGAAAGCGGGCAAAGAGTGGTTTGTGGCACACTTGCGTAGGGCGATAGGCCTAGGTGAATTGAGAACAACCACCAAATCTATCATGACCCGAGCCTACACCCTATACGTAGCCGGCACTCGAGAATCATTGTTGGTCCTCAAAAGAACCCTCATCCTGGCTAACTACAAGTGGAAGACTAACTCAAGCATACATAAGCATCAAATTGATAGAAACATTTCAAAACAATTTACTAAATCTTAAAACTTTGTTGAATATACAAAGTATGAAACATAAGTTTCAAATAAAATAACTTATAACTGAAAGACTCTCCAAAACTGTCTATCTATGAAGCCTCTAATGTATACAAGGATGAGTGTTGGGACAAGAACCGCGACTCCTCAAGAGAACTACTAGTAACAACTCATAAAAATTGGGGTCCTCCAAAAGCGAGGAGGTCTTACTCAAAAGCTGACGAATGATCTCAACGAACTCTTGTTGAGGATCCTAAGATCATGTATCTGCATCATTTAAAAGATACAGATCGAATGACATCAATACATTGAATATTTTCCCATCGGCCATTTTATCACAGTACTGTGTCAGGTTACTAAAATGGTCATAACTTTCTACTCAAACCTCGGATTGTTGTGAAATTGGTGGTGTTGCAAAGAAGATTCAAATACTTTTAATTTGATAGGTTATGGCCATGTAACTCTTTATATTCTAAGAGATATGATCATTTGAAGTTGACCGAAGTAAAATCTTACATCAAAACTTAATCGATAAGGAAACTTTCAACTCTGCTTTGTGCTAGGAGTTTCTTGTGACCTTAATTGATATCCAAAATTATTCTCACACTAAATAATTTACTTTTACACATATGGGGAATTTAAGAATCACCCGATATGACCCTACAAGTAAATGAAGAATGGTTTGAGTCTTAACTTAGAAAGTTTTAGGGTATTACAATACCTCCCCCTTTGGATCATTCGTCCTCGAATGACGGCTGGTATGAGAATGGAAAGGGGTTACTTTTATTATATTCAAGTATAACTCAGAATCACAAAGTACTTAACATAGGGTGATTATTCTTATCTAAATCACAATATTCGGGTTCTATACCTCTGTAGGAAATCTCATCCCAAGAACACTACTCCTTACCGCTACATTCAGCTAACCTTGAGCTCATATCACGAAACACCTAATGTATCACGCATTGTCACATGTTAACTACACCACATTCAAGCTTAGAACCTTAACCACCCAATAGACTCCTACTAACCCACTTTCTAGGAACTTCTCATCCACGATCATCTCTACTAACTGAACTTTCATGCATTACCACCGAAACGCTGACTTAGTACTCATTATAAAACTATCTCCTTCTTCCTCCACATTCATAACCTTAGATGGAATAATCACACCATCACTATCACAATAAGAAATAACAATCCTCTCCTCCATCATCACACAACTACTATAAACAACACCACTCTCCAAAACTAAAAGGGATTACTAAAAGGACTTTAGGGAGAAATATCATAAGCACGATTCATTCAAGAATTCTAATATAAGAATATGCATGACATAACACTAAGTTGCTAGACATTGAGAGTAAATCATGAACTTGTTAGACTGAACATACTATGCGACATGAATGCTTATATGAATAGGTTCATATCATGAGGCTGATATCCACAACTTTATGGATTAAGCTCGAGGTAAATGGGTTAAAGTCTTTACCCATCCTTTTGGAAATTGAGCAAAGATGTGAAACTCTCTAAAGTGTATGAGCATCACTCATAGACACAATTCAGATATTAGAACATGATGTTGTAATAACTTAACTTTGAGGAATACGCAAGAGTATGAATGGATCGATATACCTTTAAAAACACTTTCGAAAGACATCATTATTTCATCCTCAACATTTGACTTTGTTTCTCATCTTATCATCTCCCCCTTAGGTCTAAAGTTGAAACTTGAAAGCTATGGATCTATTCCTTCATCTCTAAACTGGTCTACATTCCCTTTAATACTCAGAAAGGCTTATCTAATGGTTACGAAACTCTCCATAAGCAGCACTAAGACTCTTTCTAAGACCTTTTTCTAGGATGCTTCTATTAACCTGTTCTCATTAGCTTATAAAGCCGCTTCATCTAACTCTTAAGGAAAAATAATAATGCTTACATCCATTTATTCCACATGACAACACAAATATACTATCTAGGCACACATGGAAAATCATTAACTTAATTAGAACCTCATCTTGTAACATACAATCTTGGGTAAACCTCCTAATGATCTTGTTACTCTTATAACTTAGCCACACTGCACTGCCCACATCTAAAAGTTAGGATCTCTCACTTGTACCATGTATATTCATTGCAACTAACATCTCAATTCCTCGCCTACTCTATGGCAAGTCTACTAGATCAAATCTCAAGACTAACATCATCACCCTCATGTTGCCATTCTTTTGGTCACGACACTCATCTCAAATTCAAGCTTAATATATATTACTAAACCCAGATATCAATATGATTGCTCGCTAACCATACCAAATTACAACTACTAGATAAAATTTTTGAAACACTCACCCACTAAAACCTCATGACAACTAGTCAATCTTTATCTCTCAGTCTACATACTTACAAATTATCGCCACATTCAATTTCACGACTTAAGTACTATTTACTCATTCACTATACACCATTGCCTAATTAGTTCTATAACCCTTTGAATATTATGGGCTCTCCCTTAAAAACCATAAGCCTAACTTAGAGCTATCACCTCATCAATACTCATTCTCTTCTATTCAACACCTACACTTGGTCATTACTAACACAATGGGCACATCATCATAACCTTATTTCTAGTTAAAGTATACTCTAACTCATCCTAACTAGTAACTATTCCTCTACATTCTATCATGAACTATATACAACATTATTACTTCTTAGTCTACCCATAAGGGAAACTCCTCATTAATAACATACTGGGTGCATGACTATAATAACATAGCTTGCCTCATCACTATCTCCTTTTCTTAGATTACTAAACCTCCGGATGCATTTTTCTAACTTTGGGCACTCTTACAACTACTACTGCTTATAATCTCATAACTCATACTATATTTTCGGGTGAAAATACTACCTAAGCTCCAAAAAACACTTTCGCATAAGGGTCTCAACTGAAACAAAGTTTAGAGAAAAGATTTTGGGAATACATCTCGCTTTTAGCTCGAACGAACGAATTATATGAATAAGAATGCATTCTTTTGAATCTCAACACCTAAGCTCACTCATGGGCTTCTCTTAAGCCCCTCTGTAGTTTCATGACTCTATCAAGACTTTTGTTGAGAGTAACTCATTAATATTGAACTGACTTTGCTTTTCAACTACCTTCAGCATGGGGATAGTCGAATGAATCAGAGAAAGGCATGAGTTTTGAATAAGCTCCTTATGACACAACTCTATTGACAGATTTAGAGTATGAAAGAAAGGAGTTTTTCCTTAAATGTTTGTAGTCCCTTATTTATACAAGTAGGGCCCTCACAACCATAAATAAGATCCTACTTGACACGGCTTCATAGACACCCTATGACACTTGAACTTTTTGCTCTGATACTAAGTTTGTCACGACCAGAGCCTACACCCTAGACGTGGCCGGCACTTGAGAACCATTGTTGGTCCTCAAACGAACCATCATCCTGGCTGACTACAAGTGGAAGACTAACTCAAGCATACATAAGCATCAAATTGATAGAAACATTTAAAAATAATATACTAAATCTTAAAACTTTTTTGAATATACTGAATATGAAACATAAGTTTCAAATAAAATATCTCCAAACTGAAAGACTCTCCAAAACTGTCTATCTGTGAAGCCTCTAATGTATACAAGGATGAGTGTTGGGACAAGACCCGCGACTCCTCAAGAGAACTACTAGTAACAACTCATAAAAATTTGGGTCATTAAGAAGCGAGGGGGTCTTACTCAAAAGCTGACGAATGATCTCAACGGACTCTTGCTAAGGATCCTAAGAACATGTACCTGTATCTGCATCATTTAAAATATACAGGTCGAATGACATCAGTACATTGAATGTACGAGTATGTAATATAGTTGAATAACAAATAATTGAATGAAAGGACTGCAATAGATAACACATAAACTCAACTGAATATAAAGGAATACAGGAATGAAATCGTTTAAAACTTCAAACAAAAAAACTTACTCACCTCTGAAACTCAACATAATAAGTGATATAATAAAAATACACTTTTAATTATATTTTGGAGATTCTCTAACCGACAACCATCACTATGAGCTACGTGATGATACGGCGTCTCGCCCACGCTGCCAAAACTATCTTATACCTTGCCGGGGTATAGATCAACCTCAACTACGTGGATCCACTAATCTATGCTTAAAAATCAACAAGGAATCATCTAAAAAGTATGACCCATTACCCATGTTGGCATACATGGTTCATGAGGAATTTGAGTTGTCTGAACTCGTCCCCATATCGGTGCTCAATACTACTCCCAAAAATATATACTCATGCTCATATGTTTAAAAACATCTCTCTTCCTTTGGTTTGAGACAATTTCTCAAACTACCCTCTTAAAAGAGGTAACTACTCTTGAAAAATATTTTGAACTCATATCTCATTTAGAAATCTCAGCTTCTCCTTTATCAGTGTAAAAATTGATACCTCTGGAAATACATAGTCCCCTTATACTCTAACTCAATTCATACTTGAAAACTCTATCTCAAAAATATATCAAAATCACATTTTAATATGATCATTGATGACTCAGGAACTCATATTGCATAAACTTTGATGGTATATCTAGATACAATACTGCTCATACATTGATGGAATACTCGATTGCCATACTAATCATGTTTTAGAAACTCTTTTCTCAAAACTCATCTTTACTTTCTCAAAAACTTAGTTTAAGAACTCAAGTGTTGACTTTAAAAAACTTTTCAAAATTTATAACTCAAATCATAGGGTTCATGTGGAATTATGGAAATGGACGACTCAACTCAGGGATCTCAATAGCAGTAAGAAAATTCAGTACTCAGAACGCAAGACTCAAGAACTCAAGGACTCAAGACCTCAAAACTCATAACTCAATGATATTTCTCCTCTAAAAAATACTCAATTCATAGAGTTCATGCTGAAATATAGACATGAACAAATCAACTCAAGAATTTTAATGCATAACATATAGCAATTCAATAATTAGGAATAGAATTTCAAAAAGAAACAGGAACTCAATGATTCAAATCAACTTATCTCAAGAATACTCAAATCTAGGGATAGAATCCTAGATTACTCTTTTACTAATTTGAAAGTAGATGGAGGGAGTGAGGACGAACTAGTCCAACACTATGATAGCCTTACATACATGGAAGAACAAGGTTCTTGAAGAATCTTGAACAAGAACTTGATTAGAAGCCTTGAAACCCTAGCTTGAAAGAGAAAAATCAAGAAAACCTTTCTTGAGATTTCTTAAATTAGTTTCTTGAAACTCTATGGACAAGAATTATGATTTTCATTAGTGATACATAATTTTATGGAGGAATTTGAGTTGGAAAGAATGAAATTCTTGGAGAATGACTTACCTTGAAGAAGAATCTTGAAAAAGATTGAGAGAATCTTGAATGGAGTGTTCTACTTTGATTTTTTTTCTTAGGGTTTGAGAGAGAAGAGAATGATGGATTAAGAGATCAAAATCTGGTTGTTTTGGGTCTTTAATTAGTCAATAAATTCTTTTAGGGTTTTCTTAGAGGTAAAAAGACAAAACGACCCTTTTTAATATTTTCCCGTCGGCTAATTCGTCACAGCACTGTATCAGGTTACTAAAATGGTCATAACTTTTTACTCAAAACTCAGATTGTTGTGAAATTTGTGGCGTTACAAAGAAGATTCAAATACCTTTAATTTGATAGGTTATTGGCCACATAACTATTTATATTTTAAGAGATATGATCATTTGAAGTTGACCTAAGTGAAATCTTACATCAAAACTTAATCGACAAGAAAACTTTCAACTCTACTTTGTGCTAGGAGTTTCTAGTGACCTTAATTGATATCCAAAATCATTTTCACACTAAAGAATTTAATCTTACACGTATAGGCAATTTAAGAATCACCCGATATGAACCTACGAGTAAATGAAGAATGGTTCGAGTCTTAACTTAGAAATTTTCGAGGTGTTAAAGAATCGGCTTCTCATAGTTCACAACTGAAGCCAAGACTTGTCTTATCATCCTTTCTAGCAGGGTTATAGCTTTTATGAATAAGACCGATGTTTCTCTTGATCAGGCACTTCATATTTGTTCCATCGTGGAGGGGATTCCTATTAATGTTAGGTGGATTATTGCACAACACATTCTGGAGTTTGTCTTGGAAGGTACAAAGAGTCTCTCTTACCCTTCTTTGATTACTTATGTATTCCTAACAGATGAAGTGGAGCCACATGAGGAGTCCTAAAGCCCTATATATCCACTAAAAAATAAGTGTCCAAGGCTTGTAATGAAGAAAAGAAAGATTGATGAGCAAGATCCAACATTTGGCACCTTCACTGAGGACACTGCTTCACCTGGTTCAGACTCTATCCCTCATCCAACTGAATTGCTATGGAAGAAACCACCATTACTATTCCATCTAGCAGGACATATATAGGTTTAGGACACTCGAATACCCTTATAGGTTCAGGAGTTTACTCGGAGTCTTTCTATAAGGCCTCGAGAGAGATCTTCGGCCTCAGGTGGTGTTATTTCTACCTTTTACACTCTAGTGTTGGATCAACGAATTCTCAAGGATAGAATAGCAAAAATGGCGAGGAGGCAGAAAAAGATGAAAAGGCATGAAAATAAGAAAACCAAGTTCTTGAACAAGATGATGAGTACACTTTGGAAAGTTTGTTGGTCGGGAGAGGAGGTTGATGATTATGTCCTTTCAGACTCAGATAGCTCCCCTAAAGAGTGATGATCTTTACAAGGAGTCCCTCATAATCTCTTTTAATTGTGGTACTGTGAGGACATAATTACATTTTTCAGTTGGGCTGCCTCCTTTGTCGGACTTAGTTTAGATTGGTTTTGCATCTGAATATGCCTTTTTCGAGCCTATTTTTATTTTGATTTGTGGATAATGTGCCCTTATCAGGCTTTTTGATTATTATGTAGGGTTAGTTTGTTTTATTTCATTTCTTGTACTTTGTATCTTTTTTGTTTTTATTTTAAATATTATTATATGGATTGACGATTCCCGATGATGGATAGAGTGATGGCTTTCTTAAGGGTGAATCGTCGATTTCTTATGAATGTTTGGTTGGTGTTAGATGTGGTGAAGTTTGAGTAGTTGACCATGAATAGATACATATGGTTTCTGAATGATGGATTGGTTGATAACTTTCACAAGGGAAAATCGTCATCTTTTTGGGAGGTTGTGGCTTGGTTGGTACCAAGAACATAGTTTTGCATGTGAAAAGTGTTCGCTTTTGTCACCTAGAACTTGCCCAGATGGTCTTGATTGAGTTTGGTTGGAGAAATGATCTTGGACTTTCTTTGACATTCTTGAAGTCTAGTTGGCCTAAAAATCCCACCTTTGAACTAAATATACCTTATTTGCTCCTTTGAGCCTTATCCTTTTTAAAAATGTAACCCTCTTTTGAATCCTTCCTTTCTTGAACTTGAGAATTGTGAAAGTTAGGCTAAAATCCTAAGTTGGGGGTGTTATGGGAAACTCATAGATGAGATGCTTACCACATGAGGGGCTTGATAATAAAAAGGTTTGAGAATGGAAGAAAAGGCGACAAAGAAAGAAAAAAGCTATGAAAAAAAAAGTGAATAATGAGTCTTGAATCCTCCAAAATTTGAAAAATGGTTGCATGTGGGGAATCTAGAGTGGAAATAAGAATGGATTGTGAAATGTGCATTGATTTGAAAAATGAAGAAAAGTGGAAAATTTGGTGAATGATGAGGTACTGTGTAGAGTTCAAGGAGGGTATGGTCACTTATACCTAAATGATATCCTAACATTCCCTAAGCCTACATTACAAGTTTAACAAGGTCCTTTCAGATTTCCAATCGAATGAAGTTTAGTCAATTTTGATTGAAAACATCGGCAAGCCTATGGTGTGGCATTTGTGTTCATGAGATTTTTTTTGTGAGTGTGAGAATTTGCATTTTTGTCCCTTGTCATGTAATTACTTTGTGAGTGTGTTGGGACATTACTTTCCTTACGAGGGAATGTAAGTCGGAAAATTTATATATGTACCAAGAAACCCAAGATATGTTATATCTAGAATATATTATAAATAATATTAAAGAAATATTCAAATTAAAATAATATTACAATAAATATTATTACATATTACCATGAATTTAGCACTACCAAAAAATAATACAAAATTAAGACACTTAGCAAAAGAATATTATAATGAAACACCTACCACACTACCATCACCAACTACCACTTTCATGAATTCACCAACTACCAGTTCCGCAACGAAAAATGGTATCAGAGCTATGGATAATAAGAAATACGGTAAGAAACATACGAGTAGAAAATTAAGAAAAATAAGAAGAAAATTAAACAAATTATAT
>JAJONQ010000261.1:0-78981 GCA_036250385.1 Solanum microdontum | reverse complement strand
TGCAGGACTAACTGGGCAAGTTCTAGATTGGGACAAAAATTGTTTGAACAATCAGATATGCTCACACACTCTTTGCACATAGTTTCATTATTAGATTACCCAGTTCAAGTTTTACCTTAAGTCATGAAATCAAGTTGGTTCATTATCATGTCATACTCAGAGCCAACACATTCAACTCGTTCCACCCTACAGATTTTGGAACATATCACATGTTTTGGATGGGTATCATTTTTTTTATAAAAGCTTATGCCATCATGCTTCATTCTTTCTCATGGTTCTACACATAAAATCCTAACACATACCGATTCAACATAAATTAAGCAATCTCTTGGGGGCAAAGAACATAGGCAAGAAAACCCCAAGAGAGTATTATGAGTTGGGTTACTCAGACTTCACCTTATCACTCACAATCCATTAACCCCACCCCCAACAAAAAATTAGTGGAATTGTCCCTAATGCACACAAAAAAAGTAAAAAGTAATGGATTGGGTGAAGCAAACTTGTGGTGCATAGTGCCGACGAACTATCAACAAGTGGGGTCCGGTTTCCTGAAGCCCGGTGGAACAACACTTAGGTCACCCTCAGTAGTCCCCACATCATCTATCTTAGCACCATCTGTAGTGCTAGCAGTCCCTCTAACTGCACCATTAGTGGAGCTAACATCATCTATCACGCCGGTCATGGCCTCAGTGGTGGGCCTAGAACTTGAGGCTCCAATAATACTCTCATGGGCCTTCTGCTGGCGCAACTTCTCATCTACAATGGAGGCTCTCCTAGCCTACTCATTCTGCTGGCATTCTGGCTTCCTAGCTCGACCATCCTCAGTGGTGTCTGAAATGTGACTAGAGCAGTGCCTCTTTCCTCGAGAGCGGGTTGGCTTGGGATGTGCTATGTCATCGTTGAATAAGGCATCAAGCACGGTATCATCAGCCAATGTAGTAGTTGCAGACTCTGGCTCATCTGTGGGTGTGGCAACGATGGCATCAAGGTCGGCCCGGAGACTGTCTAACTCGGTCCAGAAAGAGGACAGATCGGTAGCAGTGGTTGGTCGCTCAAGAACTCTCAACTCGAAGGCATCGAGGCACTTATGAACGACCTAGACCTTCTGGTCCATCATGGTTTCCATCCTCCGCTCCATCCTAGCCTCAGACTCTGCAATAGACTTATACATCCATGGATTCACATGATGAACTAGTGTGGCTATCTGTGCCTACAATTTCTGAACTCAGGCCAAGGGCACCACAGCTGCTCCTGAAGGTGGGGTGACTCTGGATTAGCTAGGGGATCAACTAGTGGCCTGAGATGGGGAGGTCGGGGCATCATTAATGTGGGCTGGAGGGGCAAGGTCATCACCTTGTATTTGCTCTACATCATCTACTAAATCTGCTCCCACGGAGGGTATGTCGACCTGCGGCTCTCGGCGTGGTACCGCCACGTTTGCCTCATCTCTAATCAGGCCTATATCCAAGGTCCCCATTGCATGGATCAACTTTTCACAATGCCAGATCGACACTCCACAGTCCCCGCATAATTGAAAGAAGAGGCAAGGAAAAGAGTAAGTGGTGGAGGCCTGCAAGCCCTCTCATGAATCTCCGCAATGATCATGAGGGCAAAATCAAACTCGAACCCCGCATCCAGTGCTGCTACCATAACCGTGCTGTCCCAAGTTAGTGCACTATCAGCCTTCGTGGGAAAAACCCAACTTCATACCAACAACAAGAAAAACTTAGCCACAAATGTGAGAGTGGCCTTCTTGATGCTTAAGCCCAGAGTGTTGACCCACTCGGCTCGCTCTCTGTCAGTAGCAATATAACAAGCCAACCAGTGTAATACAATCTCCCTTTTCTCGGCACTCCGCTAGAACTTCCTGCCCTGCACGATCTCTCATTTGTAGTTAAATTCGGCCATGTTGAGTCCCCAAGTGTGGCCAGGGGTAGGGCCGTAGTTGAACCGACACATTGTGTTCTCAGAGATATCCATAGAAAACTCACGCACTAGTGTAGCCTCCTGTGGTGTCTGGGCTCTGGGATTGGCCTTTAGCTGAATAGAATCTCGAAGAGTGGTTGCGTAGGAAGCATAGAACTCCCTCACGATCTCCTCGTTCTATGCTCCTGGTCCATTGCCCATCCAGTCACACCTATGATGTTGAAAGAGCCAGTGGATGTCGGGTACAATGTGTAGGCTCCCCGTGAGAATTCTGCGCTCATTTATGATTAGCCGGGCCATCTTCTCTTTTTCATTCAACATCTTGGTATCCCTGTAGATCTGACATTAGCCCTCCACGCACCATCTATCGGGATCCTCATCAACCGGAGCAGGGTCGGTGTTGGATGGAATGGTAATATTCCCCGAACTAGTAGCCTCATTACACGAGGCAGCCTTATCATCTGAATTGGAACTAGTGGCGGAGCCGGAAGAAGGGGAAAACTCAGAGCCGAAAGAAGAACCAGACTCACAGCCGGAAGTAGAACCACTCGGTGACCTAATTAGTGTGTTCTACTCATCAGACTGGGAGATAGTGACTACATCGGTAACCACCTGCCAAGATTGATTTCGGATAGCACGAGGTGTAGTAGGGGATGTCCTTGTGGCCGGTGGAACATATGCAGGATCCTTCTCCGCATCCACATCTTCATCAATCAGTCGAAAAGTTGGCATCACAGATTTTGTTTTTGCCCTCTTTGTGTAGGTCACTTGTTTCTTAAGAGCCATGGTACTTATGGATGTATAATTAGTACAAAAATAAACCAATAATAATATACTCGAAAGAATTTTAGAACTAAGAAGGAACCAAAACGAAAAACTAAAAAAATTTCAGACAGTGGCTTCACTGGCCACCTACGATGGGTATCTACAGTCCGTAGGCTGACCTACAAGCTGTGGATCCCCTCCGTAGATCAGAAGTCACAAATAGGTGGGTTCTAATAGGAACCATGGATGTGCAGAACGGTCCGTAGATTGACCTACGAACCCTAGTCCACATCTATTGTTCCAGACTTAGTGGAGTTGCTATGTCCCACCAACCACAGACCTAATCTATGGTCCGTAGATTGACCTACGGTCCATAGACGGAGTCTCGTGGATCAGGTCTGTGCCAGATATCAGACATACTATAATTTGAAACCCAATTTTACCCATTTCGATAATTTACCCTTGTTTAATCGCGCATTTCAACACAATTTATGCTAGTTCGTCATTCTAAGGGTTCCACTTGCTCAATTTTCAATAGGTATGCATACAAGACTAAGAGCCCTAAGTCAAAACATGTATTTAGACACTTATTTCACTGATTTTACACAATAGACACATAATCACAATCTATCATCCCAAGGGTGTTTATACTTTTAGTTTAGCATGCATTTTCAGACAACAACTACCCAAGGTCAACACCCAAATCCTGACTTTCTATAACATCAATGAATCAAAAATTCAAATTAAAGGGAATGTCGATTACCTTACAAGCAAAGGAAATAGGGTGGTTGTGTGATGACTCTAGACTTCCAACAAACTTTTTACTAACCTTTCGCACCGAACCCGGACATTGGAACTCTGAAAATGGGGATGAAGGGATTTTGGGGGAAAGGAGAGTGATTTGGGAAATGGAAAAATGGGGTCCGGGTCGGGTCAGGCAGAACTACAATTTGGACCCACGAGACCCTATCTACGGTCCATGGGTCGAACTACAGTCCGTAGATGGGATCAGTAGGTCACTCTCACACTTAGAAAATTTAGAGAACTTACTTGGGATATACGGACGCCATTCACGGTCCGTAGAATGAACCATGGACCGTCAATGGGGTCCGTAGATCTCTGTAACAGAATTTTTCCTACATATTTTTCTTTTCACCCCTGCACATGTAGCAACCATTAGGCCTTTTTTAAAAATTTTCTGCACACTTTATAGACATGGACCGTATACTTTATCTAGCCAACACTAAAACAAAAATAAAGCACCTATCTAAAGGAATACAGAAAAACAAATAAACAAAGAAAACTACTAAACCGAAAAGAAAACCTATAATTTGCTAGATTGTACATCTTGGGTTACCTCCCAAGCAGCACTTGATTTAACGGCGCGGCACGATGCATGCCTCTTGATTACTTAGACTTCATCAAGATATAGGCCTCAACAACTTCTTGCACACTTTTTGCGTTTCCTAGATAGATCTTGATCCTTTGCCCATTTACCTTAAACCTTGTTCCCTCACTGTTCTCAAACTCAACCGTTCCATGTGGGAGCACTTGTGTGACTAAGAGTGGCCCGGTCCACTTGGACTTGAGCTTGCCTGGAAATAAGTGCAACCTAGAGTTGAATAGAAGCACAAGATCACCCACAACAAATTCACATTTTTCAATCCTTTGATCATGATACTTCTTCATCTTCTCCTTATACAAGGCTGAACTTTCATAAGCTCTTAGACGAAACTCATCAAGCTCATTCAATTTACTCAGTATCTGATTTGATGTGGCGCCCCAATCCAAGTTTAGCTTCTTTATTGCCCACATAGTCTTATGCTCTAGCTCTACCGGTAAATGGCAAGATTTCCCATATACAAGTTGGTAGGGGGACATACCTATTGGAGACTTGAATGAGGTGGGATAGGCCCATAGAGCATCATCAACCTTCCTTGACCAATCCGTTCTGTTAGCATTCACAGTCTTTGCCAAAATCTGCTTGATCTCTCTGTTGGACACTTCAACTTTCCCACTAGACTGCGGATGGTAAGGAATGGCTACATTGTGGCGGCCGCCATATTTCTCATGTAACACCTTGAACAACTTATTACAAAAGTTGGAACCTCCATCACTGATAATTGCCCTAGGTGTACCAAATCTGGAGAAGATATTCTTTTTCAAGAATGTGGTGACACTCTTACCTTCATTGTTGGAAAGCGCAATTGCCTCCACCCACTTTGACACATAATTAACCGCAACAAGAATATACTTCATCCCATGTGAACTCACAAATGGACCCATAAAATAAATACTCCTTACATCAAACAACTCTATAATCGATATAGGATTCATAGGAAGCTCTTACCTCTTTGAAATTCCTCCTTCTCTTTGGCCACGGTAACAAGACTTGGCGAAATCATGAGCATCTTGGTGGATGGAAGGCCAGTAATAACCACACTACAAAATCCTATGCGCAGTCCGAAACCACTATGATGCCCACCAACAAGCGATGAATGGCACGCCTCTAGTATACTCAACTTCTCAACCTTGGGCACGCAACGACAAATAATCCCATCAGCATAACTACGATAAAAATAAGGTTCAACCCAAAATAACTTCTTCACATCATGCATACACTTTTTCCTTTGATGAAAAGACAAATCCTATGGCACCAGATCACTTGACAAATAGTTAGCAAACTCTGCGAACCAAGGAATCAGATCGTGAAAAGCAGCCAATACCTGTTCATCCAGAAACACATCATTAATTTCAGCCCTATCACCAATCTTTAGCATAGCTTCTTCCTCCAATCTAGACAAGTGATCGGCAACCTAATATTTTGTCCCCTTTCTATCTTTAACCACAGAGTCAAACTCTTGCAGCAACAACACCCATCTAATCAACCTCAGTTTTGCATCCTTCTTACCCATCAAATTCCTTAATGCACAATGGTCAGTATGCACAATGACCTTAGTACCAAGCATGTAGGCTCGAATTTTCTCGAATGTGAAAACCACTGCAAGAAGCTCTTGTTCAGTCATTGTATTGTTCTTTTGAGCCACATTTACATCTTTGCTAGCATAGTAAATAGGATGAAGAATCTTCTCTCACCTCTGTCCCAATACTACAACAAGCGCCACTCCACTCACATCAGGCAATACCTCAAACGGTTGTCCCCAATCCGGTGAAATAATGATAGGTGCAGTAACTAACTTCTCCTTCAACTCTCCAAATGCTCTTAGACAAGAATAATCAAAATCAAACTTATACTCCTTTTCGAGCAGTTTGCACAATGGATGTGCAATTTTGGAGAAAACCTAGATGAACCTCCAATAGAAACCTGCATGCCCAAGAAAACTTTCTAACACCTTTAATAGAGATAGGTGGTGGAAGCTTTTCTATTACCTCAACTTTCGCTCTATCAACCTCAATATCCTTCTCAGAAATTCGATGACCTAGAACTATCCCTTATTTCACCATAAAGTGGCACTTCTCCCAATTGAGCACAAGATTGCACTCTTCACACCTTTTAAGCACGTCGGCCAAAATGGTTCAGACAATGATCAAAAGAATCACCTACCATAGAGAAATCATCCATAAATACCTCAATAGTGTCCTCCACCATATCAAAAAAAGTTGACATCATACAACATTGGAAGGTCGCTAGAGCATTGCACAACCCAAATGGCATCCGTTTGAATGCAAAAGTCCCATAAGGGCAAGTAAATGTGATCTTCTCTTGGTCTTCCTCACCTATAGAAATCTGATTGTAGCCCGAATAAGAATCAAGGAAACAATACCAACCCTTACCCGCAAGTTGGTCCAACATCTGATCCATGAACGACATAGGCGAAATTGTCCTTTTCTGTCCAAGCATTCAATTTTTGGTAGTCCATGCAAACTCTCCATCCAGTCACAGGACGCATCGAAACAAGCTCATTTTTGTCATTAGGTACCACAGTGATCCCACCTTTCTTGGGCACACACTGAACAGGACGCACCCAACTACTATCTGCAATGGGATAAATAACTCCAGCATCCAACCACTTGATGATTTCCTTCTTAACTACCTCTTGCATAGGCGGATTCAGTCTTCTCTAGTGTTCAATACTAGGCTTGTGATCCGGCATAAGTTTAATTGTATCAGAACAAATACCAGGAGGAATCCTAATAATGTCTGCAATAGTCCACCCAATACCTCGCTTGAACCTCTTTAATACGGAAACCAGTGCCTCAACCTGTGCCACATTCAAATCTGCCACAATGATGACTGGTACAGTACCATCTCTCCCCAAGAATACATACCCCAAATGTGATGGTAGAGCCTTAAGCTCCAATTTTGGTGCCTCCTCAATAGACGTTCTAACAGGTGGAGAGTCGTGATTCTTCATGTCTAATTCCAATCTCTTTGGTTTTGAACATAATTCAAACCTATCAAGTGCGGCAACCAATTCATCATTGTCTTCAATACCATCACCACCAAAGTTCATCATTACCACTGTTAGTGTATCAACACCCAACCTCTCTTCAATAGGCACCTTAGAACCACTCTGTACAATATGTGTCACCATAGATACCGATTAGAGCTCGCTACTCTACTTCATGGACCTAGAGATATTAAAAGTTGCCTCTTCATTATTCAATCGAAACTTCATCAGCCCTTTCTCCATATCAACCAAGTCGTACCCAATGGCTAGGGAAAGTCTTCTAAGGATAATGGGAACCTCAAAATCAACATCACAATCAAGTATCACAAAATTCGTCGCAAAGATAAAAGACTCCACTTTCACTAGTACATCTTTGAGCACACCAATGGGCTTCTTCACAATTCTATCGGCCATAAGCAGTCGCATTGCAGTTGGTTTTGGATCCCCTAAACCCAACTTCTTGTAAATATACAATGGCATCAAATTGATACTAGGACCCAAATCGCACAACTCCTTTGCAATATGTAGCAACCCAATGGTACAAGGAATAGTGAATGCCCCAAGATCTTCCTTCTTCTGCACAAGGGACCTTGTAGCAATAGCACTACAATGTTGCAACTTATCATCATCTTCAAAACTCACAGCCTGCTTTTTAGTTACCAAATCCTTCATGAACTTTGCATATCCTAGCATTTGCTCCAAAGCTTTTATCAATGGCATATTGATAGAAAGTTGCTTTAACATACTAAACTTGCGGTATTTTCCTTCTTCAATGTTCTTTAAACTCTGTGGGAAGGGAGGTGGAGGTATAGGCATGGGAACAACTTTCTGAGTTATCTCCACTTCCTTCGTTGTTGCCTTCTCGAGCTCTTCATTTACCTTAATCACATCATCATCTTTACTAACCTCAACTTCAACCCTAGACTGCATTGGTGGATCAATGGTCTGCTTACCCCCTCGAGTAGTGACTGTCATACAATGCCCATCATTCTTTGGATTTTGGATGGTGTTGCTATGAAGAGTGCTTAGTTGACGTGGGTTCACTGTAGTAGACAACTGAATTATCTGCTGTTCAAGATGCTTGATTGACACAGCATGGGCATCAACTTGTTGACCAATACCAGACAAGTCATTTCACATCTCCTTTACATTCTCCTCAGTTGCATCAAACTTTCTTATCATCTTATGCATCATATCCTCAATACGTGACATATTACCTCCAGCTTCCCTATGACCAAATTCCTAATTTTGAGGAGGGACAAAAGGTCCAACCCAATCGTTTCTGTTGCCATAGTTGTTTTGGTTGTAGTTGTGGTCGCGATTGTAGTTCCCATTCTGGACATATTGACCCTCTCAGTTGTAGTTGCCATAGTTTCGACCTTGGTTTCCTTGACCTTGGCGCCAATTATCCGTATTGGAACCGTGGGCGTTGGCTCGAAAACCCCTCGTCTGATAATTCACCGCATAAGTATCCTCTTCATAGTAACATTCCTCACCCGGTGGTGGATTTCTATTCAAATAATTGACAGCATGTACCTTTTCTGCACCTCCGCTCACATGCTTCAACACCAACCCCAATTTGGTCCACATCTGAGCCATTTCCTCACGAATCTCATCTGCAGACTGGTTGTTTGTAGCTTGAACAACAAATGTGTTCCTCCCAGTATCTGACTTTCTAGTGCTCCATGCTTTATTGTTTCTAGAAATCTTCTCCAGTTTCTCCGCAATCTACTCAAAAGTGCACTCACCATATGAACCTCTAGCCATAGTATCAAGCATCGCCTTACTATTGTCATCCTAACCTCGGTAGAAATACTCTTTCAGTGATTCATCATCAATGCGGTGATTTGGAACACTTTGTATGAAAGCAGTGAACCTATCCCAAGAGCTACTCACAGACTCTCCCGGTAATGCTATGAAGTTGTTGAGTTTATCATTGTGGTTCAGCTTCTTTGACACAGGAAAGAATCTTGCCAAGAACACCTCAGTTAGTTGTCCCCATGTGTAGATTGAGTTATAAGGAAGCTCATTAAACCACATAGAAGCATCGCCGGTCAATGATAGAGGGAATACTGGCAATCCATGTCCACGTATGGTCGACCCACACAACTTTTGCAAACACTTCTTAGCTTGGTTACGTGAGCATGTGGATCTTCCGATGCTAAACCAGCAAATAAGCCCCTCGATGTAAGCATCTGCATCAAACTGCTAGTCACCATAAATGCATGCCCCGGAGGTAGAGGGGTTAGGATAAGAGTTCCTTTAGATTCCGTAGCATTAAAGTTGACCCTATAGTTATCACGCAGTCTTGGTCCTGGTGGATCATGTACCATCAATGCATCTCCCAATAGATTCTCAGCTTGAACCTGATTATTCTCATCACCAACCCTCGAAGGCTACAACCCTACTCCATCACCTAAATCTCCTCCGGTGGTATTGACTGGGTCTCCTTGGTTATTAATTCTTCGCAAAGTTTTGTTCAATTCTGGGTCGTAAGGAGTAAGTGGTTCACATTGGCTCCGTGCACTTGGCATACACTAAAGTAGGAACCTGAGAAAAACAAAAAATAAAATTAGGAAATATTGGACTAAAGTTCAATAATGTAGTTAAAATTAATCTAAAAGCCTTATTCCCAGGCAGCGGTGCCAAAATTTGATACGCTCAAATTACACCTCCATAAAGAAGCGTAAGCGATCGTTATCAAGTAAGGAAATCAACTTGGAGGTTAGGGTCAATCCCACGAGGAATATGGTCTAGACTTAAGTTCAGCTTACGATTATATTTGTTTAGCCAATGTACTTCAGAGAGAAATAATTAAAAGGGGTGGATTTGTGAAACAAATTCTGAAATGTGAACAATTAGTAAGCAAGATTCAAACTTTTGTTATTATCAAGATGAAAGAGAAACTAGGGTGTACGTTTTCCCCATAAGCTCATAACGCGGTAATCCTAGTAATAGTATTTGATGAGTCCACAAATTGGACTCATTTAGGGCTTCATTTTGATAAAAATAGTGTCTTCCAATGCGTATTTTTTCTAAATATCTGATGAAAACTCGTAAGTTTCAAGTATTTGAAGTTTTAGGGAAAGCATGGACACTTAGGCACAAAAAGGAACAAAAAGGCTAAAAAGAACAACGAAGCTGAAGCCCGAGCATCGCCAAGCACACTTGGCGATTCGCCGAAGGGATTTACTCCGCCCTTTGTTCTAGTACGAGAAGTGCTGAAGGAGAAGATCAAAAAGGCGATGAAAGGAGCAGTCGGCGCTTCATCGAATATTTTCGCGAAGCAGTACTATATAGTCCAATGGTCCAGAATGTGAAGGTCCTGAAGGGAAGAATGAAATGGCGATGAGACAGACGAAGGGAGAGTCGCCGAACTCATTCGGCGATATTGACTAACTTCACCGAAAGATCCGCCAACGCTATTTTCTGAAGTCTATAAAGACCGAACTTGTTAGTAATTTTAGGGAGTCGAAATTTTATTTAATTTCCAGAATATAATAGTAGGTTTTGGATATTTAGGTTTTCTCTCAAGTTTGGAGAGGGTTTTGTGGGAGACTTGAAGAGAGACGGATTTCATCTTCCCCAAGTTGGAAGTGGGTCTTCTCCATTCTTCTTCCTTTGCTTAAATCAATGTTTAATTTCTTATACCCATTTGATTTTACTATCATTTTAGGTGTATTTTGTTATTTCTTTATGTGTGGCTAAAAAACCCCATTCTTAGGTTGTGATTTAGCAAATATGTGTTGATATTATTGTTGGGTCTTGCTTGCTGATAGGTTAGATGTAGTTTAATGGTGATTTCACTTAGTGGTTGTGGTTTAATCTAAAGGGTTTGTAGTTGCAAATACATAGCCACCCATGTGTTTTCGGCTTGCCCGAGAGGGAGGTCACGAAACCAAGACCACTAGACTGATGGCCTAAGGAGTGGGTCGACATGAGGTTTAGCCCGAGAGGGTGAGCCCTAGTCCCATATCCTAGCACTCAGCTCGAGAGACTGAGTGGGGTAAGGTGTAGGCTGGTCTTCATGCGGCGAATGGGTGTCCGAGAGGAACACATTTGAAACGGGGTAAGTTGCCTGAGTGGGAACTTGTATCCATTTAAATCTTAGCCTAGTCACTATTATTTTGCAAATTTCCTTTCAAAAAGAATGTACCCAACTACTTATCTCAACTTGTATTGCGGTACACTCCAAGAACATTTCCCCATACTTGATTTTCTTGTTAATTTTCACTATTTTTACTAATTGTGACAAAACCCCCAATTTGATATCTACCACTTTTGTGTCACCCACTTTATTTACCATGTTTTTGTTCGTTAATGTCTTTAGCTACGACTAGTTAGAGCTTAATTTTATTTTTCTATCAATAAAACCATTCCCTTGGGACACGACCCCAGCCTTTAGTTGGGTTACTATACTATCGACGATCGTAGACACTCATACCGTAGGTTAGTGTCGTTAGTCACGATAGTAATCAGTATTCTTGTCCTAGTGTATTACATGCATAAGTTAGGTATCTCTAATTCCTTGGTCCAGCAAATAGAGAATTTCACCCATTACCTTGGTCCGGCTACGTGTGTATAATTTACTAACCCTTACCGTTACCTCATCTTAGACATCACATCAATGTATGGCTTAGTTTTCACCATCACACCAATCAACATTAGATTATTAGATAGTATCACACTAAATGTATGTTAATAAATTTTTTCTTATTAACTACCTCCTTGGTCCGGCAAGTAGCGAGAAGGCGAGTTCTAACGTGTGCACTCGTTAAAAAGACTTCTAAACAAAATAATTATCAATGCATCCAATCAAACTATTCAAGAATTACTTAGTTACTATTCATACTTTGTTAATAGCTCATGGTTTCCATAACCCTAGTTGTGGATTTAGTAACCCATAGTAGCAAGAAGACAATTCATATTTAAGATGAAGAAATCATAAAATTACGTAATGAATAGAAGAAACCCAGAATCTCAACTTGAATTTCAAAGTCAAAATTTTCAAAATGAACTTAGGAAATCAAGAATTGCTAAAATTTCAAGTTAATTCCCTAAGCCAAAAACTAGAACTAAAATAATAAAGTCCAACCCCCAAAAAATGAAGTTTACATGCCCTATATATAGAAAACAAGTCCTAACTAAAAAAGAAACAAAAGAAGGAAATCATGTTTCAGGACGTAGTTTCGATCACACTGACATATGGACCGTGGATTTGACCTACGGTCCGTAGGTCCCTTCCATGGCTCAGGACTTGCGCAATATTTTTAGCTTCAAAATCTTGATTCTCTGACTCAATCGACGGATCAACAGAACGGATCGTGGTTTGATATACGATTCATGGATCTTCCTCTGTAGCTCCATACTTAGAATCTGGAAAATTAGGTACCGGAACCCCCTCTCTGATTGATTTGACGGAACTGCAGTACGACATGTAGGTCGATCTACGGTCCGTCGTTTGCAACTGTGGTTCCACACTTAGTCAAGAATTCCTTAATCTCCTTCAAGCCTTGCCCGTCCATCTATGATCACCATCTATGGAATGTGATAGGTACTACAATCCGTCAATCACATCCGTAGATGCACTTTTCTACACATTCTTCAGTTGTGTCTCTCAACTTCTGCATTTGAAGTTATTTCCTGCAAATATGATAAAAACATATAAAAAACAATACAAAGCGGCCCTAGAAACACACAACTCATAAGTGAAATGTATTAAAAATATCATAAACTCACAGTATATCACATCCCAAGAATCCCGTCTCCCTATCGCATTCCTTATATTTTTGTCATTTTTGTTAATTTGTTAATACAAACCCCCCATTGATAATTTACACTTGCGTCAGTCCTTAGATTTAGTATGCTTTTATTTGTTAATATTTATAGTTATGACTAATTAGAACTTAATTTTATTTTTCTATTAATTCTCAAAACTACTCTCTGTGGGAACGATCCCAACCCTAGGTTGGGTTATATCACTACACGTGATCGTTTGGCTGTGGTTAAAAGAGAAGGTAAGTCAAGAAGTGCAAAGAAGTCCCCCTTGACACATGGTTTTGAGAAAGATGGAACCCCTCCACACAAAAAAAAAAAGAAGAAAGAAAAAGAAAAGAAAAATTTAAAAGTTGTGGAATAAAGTTGCGAAAGTTGCAAAACAAATGGGGTGTTCGGTATTCCATGGAAAGTTAATAATGGGGTGAATTGTGAGCATGAATGAGAATGATGAAGAGAAGGAAATGAAGTGTTGTTTATACCACATTTCATGAGGATAGCATCCATTGAGCCTAAATGACCATACCATTACACTTAGCCTCGTTAGAAGCCTTGAAAAGACCTTTTTGATCTTGAGTGAGCTGAAACAAGTGTTGATTTAAAAATAAGGTCAGACCTATGGGTAGAGTCATGCATGTGTTCATATTTGTGAGTGTGAGAGTTGTTTGTGATTCCAGAGCTATAAATTGTTGAACAAATTGTGTGTGAATATGGAATCATCTTTGTGTGAGGGCATTTGAATACATTTGTTGAGCTTGAACTTGCATTTGAAGCAAGTATTGTGAACTTGAGATTCTTTGATAATGGTGACTCACAACTTGAATCTTTGAGTGCACAATTGATCACTACATTAGTAAGTTGAGTCTTGGTGTGTGCATTCATGATTGAATCTTGTATAGCACTATTTGACACATCCTTTTTGAACTGCTGAACTTGAGTTTTACTTGAGGACAAGTAAAAGTTTAAGTTGGGGGTGTTGATGAGTTTGAGATTTGGACTCATTTAGGACTTTATTTATAATGGATTAGTGTCCTCAAATGCTTATTTTGTTCTAATAACTGATGTAAAATCCTTGATTTAGAGGTAATTGGATTGAGGAAGAAAGTAAGGACACTAATTTACAAAAAAGGAACGAAGCGAGGTGAAAGAAGGAAGAAAAGAGAGCCCGGTGATCTCCAAGTCTATTTGGCGAGTTGCCGAGTGGCCATTTGACTGCCTAAAGTTCCTGTGTGCAATGCCCTGAAGGAGAAAATCAAGTTGGCGAGAGAAAGGAGCAGTTGGCAGATCGCAGAGTGGTTCCGCAATGTGTTGGATTGCGCAAAGTTGCAGGCATGGAGGATGCTGAAGGCCAAGACAGAAAAGAGATTAAATGGGCCAAAGGGTGGATCGTCGAGCCTGACTTACTGCGCCGAATGGCTCTTCGTAGCACATTTTTGGCAACTATAAATACATTTTTGAATATTTCATTTAGGGAGGAGGTTATTATTGAATATTGAGTTCTATGTTTTGGAGAGAGAATTTTGAGTATTGGGACATTTTTTCCCTTAGCTTTGAAGAGTTTAGATTTTTAACTTTTGAGAAATTGGAAGTGGGTCTCTGAGATTCTTCGATTTAGACATTTGTAAAGACGAAATTAATCGTACCCATTTGATAGAAACACAATTTGGTAACGATTTCTATCTTTTTTATGATGTCTAGCAAAAACCCCAATTATTGGGGTGTGATTATGTGATTATGGGTTGATTTAGTGTATGGGTATTGCTAATTGTTAGTTTAAATGTTGTTTAGAGGTAATTTCAATCATTAGTTGTGGTTCAATTTAAGAATTGTAGTTGCAAATGCTGTTCTACCTTTGTGTTTTTGGCTTGCTCGACAGAGAGGTTTTAAAACCAAGATTATTGATTGATGGTCTGTAGGTATTGGGTTGTCATGGGTTCAACTCGAGAGAGTGAATTCTAAACCCTTTTCCACACATTCAGCTCAAGAGAGTGAATGGACTAAGTCGTAGGTTTTTCTTATTTTGCATGTTTGTCGATGTTCGAGACAAATTGATTCGATTCGGGGTAAATTGTTCGGGACAAAGTTTACCTCCTCTATAGTCTAGCTTATTCACTAATTTACAGCTATTTTCTAAAAGTTTCAATTACCCATTTGTCTACATTATCCTATAATCGAATCACATCCCGAGAACGTGTCTCATTATTGTAATCTTCGTATTGTGTTGATGCTGTTGTAGTTGATAATTAAAACCAAAACGCCCCTGATTTGACATTCGTGTTACCCCTGATTTGAATTATCTTTTTATTCGTAAATGTCTATTCCTATGGCTAACTTGAACATATTCGTACTTTCCTATTGAATCTTAAACACGTACCACTCCCTGTGGGATTCGACCCCAACTCATTTAGTTGGGTTATTATACTGACTAGCGATCGTTGACACTTAGCTTGAAACGTTAATCACTCACCTAGACCTAAAATCATTTCCTGAATCCTATGGAATATTAGAATTCCAACCCAAGCATCCGAACCCTGAATGTTGACCAAAGTCAACCCAAAGGCTAAAGTTTCACAATTTCACATCTTAGTACCTCAAATCCTAAAAAAGTCTCAGAATATGAAATCGAAAAAACTCACAGATCAGATTTCCCATTCTGGACAGATGAATAGAAAAAATTCCATTCCAACACTTAACACTCCAAACGACACCGAAAATCACTTTCTTAACAACTTAGCCTTTTGAACTGAAAAATTACCAAATTCTCAACCTTTAACTAAAAGTTCAAAACCGACTTTTCAAAACATACTCATAGAAGACTCTTGGTCAATATCAGGAGTGAAAAAGAGCAAATTCACGAAACATTCAAAAAATGACTGACCGAGTCATTACATATACTAAATTTGTAAGGGCGACACTAGACTTGTAGAATTAGAATCACAGGTTCGGAGAAACATCATTGGTGCAACCTAGACTGCATTCACCCAAACTCATAGAAGAAGATGTCAAGACCTAATTCCTCTAGTCATTATGACACTCACTATAACCCACCAGTAGGTAAGACAACATGTAACCAGGAATGACAAGTAATATGTATAAGGGTAGAAATAAACAAAAATCATGCTAAAATAGTAAAACAAGACATAAGTAGAAACAAGCCAAAACTATACACAAAAGGATCCCTCCTAGAATCATAAAGTCATAACTACAAAGTTGTATAGAATGAGCGTACAAGTCCCAAAAGTAGACCGAAAGCAAAGTTGTCTCAAGACATGAAGGACTACCTACAGAATATCTACAAAGAGACCAGTGATCCCTGGACACCGAATGCTCACCCTCATCTCAGATCCTAAAAAGCTGCTAAGGGCACGAAAAATCATTGTTGGTAACTGGTACTAGAACGTTCATCACAAAATAAATGCAGAGTGTAGTATGAGTACCAAAACATAGGTACTTAGTAGGTATCAAAGGGCAACTGAGCAAGAAAGGTAAAGACAATATTAAGAGATATAATCTAGACATAAACATAGGTCAAAGAAGATATGAAAAATAGCACACAAGAGAACCAAAAGTAAATCTAAGTACGACTAAACTAAACCTAACTTTTCCCCATAAGCCTCAAATGTACACTCGTGCGAATGTTTAAAAATAAAACCGAAATAGACCCCTATAAACCCGACATGCCCATATAATAGCTAAATCTATTGAGAGTGGAGTACAAAAAATTTAAACCCAAAAAGAGAAAGTCATGCTCCCAACCCAAGAAACTAGAAACATCAAATACTCGGTCGTCCAGCTAGCCAGTCAACTGCCAGGCCAGCTAGAAAGAGTGACCCAGGGGTTTAAGTAGAGTCAATCAACATCGCCCAGCCAGTCAATCCACTCTAAAGGGTGGCAGAAGCCACACACCTAAAGAGAGCGACCCGAGGCTTATTGACTCTAACGAGGATCTCAAATATATCAAGGCCGCCCAGCCAACAAGTACACTTAAAGGGGCATATGTCGCCCAACTAGGAGGAGTGACCTGATGACATGTCGACTCTAAAGAGGATCTCAATAATTGATACCAAGTGATCGTGGAACGACATCCGCTCACGAAGAATCCTAAATAGGCTTTTATCCTAAATACATCCAATCCGAAGTCATCCGCAAAAGAACAAAAACCTCTTGTAACCTATCAAAGTCACAGAAATTGGAAGAGAGAGTAGAAGATCAATAGAGTTACAACAACACCTAAACTAAGGATCATACTGTCAGGCTCAAGTCGCCTACTCTAGTCTACAAGGAGCTAAGTCAACCAAAACAATGTCAGAGAAGAAACAAGGCTAACAGGCCATAAGAACCGCAAGTCTAAGGAAAAACTAGTCTAATCCTTCACTCAGGCCAAACATGCTCAAATATAACATGGTAACAACAACAAATAAATTCACAAGATAGAATTAAAAATATAATCCGCAACTAGTATGGTACTACATCCAAAATAACACTAATCAACCCTAAAACAAGATAACTACGAAAGGAAACAAGCTCAAATATAAAAAAGTAACAACAATTAATCAATTTACAAGAGTGATTAAACAAATAATCCCCAACTAGCATGATACTATATCCAAAGTAACGCCAATCAACCCTAAAATATGATATCTAGGAAAAGAAACAAGAGAAACTAGGTACCGACCGCCAATTCATTCTAATCAATAGGAATTTATGCATTCAAGCTCAATATAAGAGAGGTAAAAGTCGTACTCTACCTGAAGACCGATCGTGAGTGTTCCAAATCACATTGTTAAAACATTTCCCCTACGAACTACCTCAGAATGTAGCCACACTTTAAAAAGTGGGATCACAATGGCAATACGATCATTTCAGCACACTAAGAACACATAAAATGAAAATGGACCTGTTTCAAAGTCAAACAAAAATCATGGAAATCACAGCGGAATTTCTCAAAAATGACTCCATCAAATGTACTAAAATTGAATCCCAAATTATGTTAAAAAAATAGAATACAATCCAGCGCTCAGAACAACCTACAACAATCAACACGCAAAATGCACAAGTAAATCTAAATTAGATATTACTCAATTCTACCGCGATCGTAAAGGCCACAATGATTTCCAGCCACTCCACAGAGTAGCCAAAACAATTATGGACGTAGAGGACTTGAAATCACCCAAATTTGAGTTAAAATTAAAGAATAATCACTTTTGAATTTTTTTGTTGAAGCTCTCTCGCATCTAGTCTGTAGATAAAAGACCAGAAAGATTTGTTATTCGTGAAAGTGGACAAGAGGACCCGTGAATGCGGAGTGCAAGGAGGATTTCCTTCGTGAATACAACTAGGATCCCATGAACAAGAAGGCAAGAAAAGTCAGGGTTCGATAAACGCGAAGGCCATGTGTCCTTACCCTTCACGAAATTGGCTCGCATCCCCGCGAATGGGGTGACCAAATCCTCTATTCTCCGTGAACGCACCCTCGAGCCATTGAACACGATGCTTGGCTTGCACTATATGCATCTCAACTGGTTTTGGCTACTTGAAAATCTCCAACGGGGCGTTCTGAATTCATTCAGAATCCCATGGACACAAATGAGATATACTACCCTACCAAAAATCGATATTACAGACTCAAATGAAAAGTCAAAATTTCCATACAAGGTCATCTTACCAAAAGGTGGGTCCCAAAACCATACTCAATTTTATGCGAAATTCCACAAGGGGCTCGAAATTAGCCTAGAAGCCTGGGGTTCTGCAGAACGGTCGTTCTAGACCAAACTTGAAATTCTGGAGCTAACTGAGCTAACAAAATTCTCATCCGTGCATGTTTACCAAGAATGTTGACCAAAGTCAAACTTAGGCCTTAACTTGAAAATATGCCTAATCGCACAGTCTTGCACTGAAAAGCATTAGGAGTCATGTCGACCAAGCTAATATCTTAAAATGATTTTTTCAGAGCTAATGAAATTTTCAAAATTAGATTATGAGGTCATCTTCTTGAACTTTTCTAAAACAATTACTGTACAAGGTTCAAAAGCTCCAAAACACAAAAACTCGCATAAAAGCCAAATGAATGACCAAATAACTGAACTATCAGTCCAGCAAGTCATAAATGACTTGGGGTCGCTATGAGAACGCTCTAAATGACGAACAGAATACATAAACACATAAATGACTTGATGTATCATTACAAAGGTTTTTTATTTCGAAACGCCTTCTTAGGCGTGAAACATAGAGTGCATGTGCAATTGCACTAGCCCTATTTACACCAATAATCTGCACAATAGTCCATGTCTTGCAAACAACCCAATAACTCATTCAAAATCTCTCATACATCAATTAAAAGTGCAAATTCCTAATTAAAACATTCTAGATATTTAAAAATCATCAAATTCCTAATTCGAGATCATCTTGACCAATATTGCTAATGGTCAACTTAAAATGTTTAAAACAACTAAACTCCATCCAATCACTTAAATCACTGTTATGTCCCGTAGGATCCATGAAAAGTATCCTACTATGTCATAAATCACC
The DNA here is from genome assembly GCA_036250385.1 of Solanum microdontum. Lineage (NCBI taxonomy): Eukaryota > Viridiplantae > Streptophyta > Magnoliopsida > Solanales > Solanaceae > Solanum > Solanum microdontum. The sequence continues at coordinate 59,575 of JAJONQ010000261.1, read as the reverse complement.
CTTTGAATTGGACAAAGATGTCAAACCTCAAATATGAACACATTGGTACAATCAACACTAGGAAGAAAATCTTAAAATAACAACAATAAAGTAAAACATTGAAATAAGACACAAGATGGAGATCAATCGAAAACAAAGGGTATATCAAAACTTATATACCTTTAACTAGGAAATCTAAAATAACACCTAATCTATAATAAAGACCTTAAGGGAATTGAATTCACATTGTCATCCACCTATCAAACAAAACATCAACAATAGCTTAACCAACAAGATCTCAAACTTTCACAAAAGAAGACAATCAATATCCATCAAAAGTACTAGGTATAATGTTGTTAGTATCCACTATTTAAAATTTACTACAAAAGCCCATAAGTGGCCCTTTAAATAAATGCAAAATCAACCCCTAAAGTTAGATATTTAATGAATTAGGTAAACAAAGAATTGTTCGGTCTTTTTACATGAATGAATTTATGATATTACACCTACTTAACCTAGAGTTGGTTACTATTATATAAGAAGAGAACCAATGTATCAATCAGAGAAGCCTCTATGGGATAATAATATCTTCTTCCTCTTTCTTTCGAATGCAATTTCCTCCGTTCATTCATCCCAATATAGTAGTTTATAAATTTGGAAAGAAAATAGATGGTCATTAAAATAAAATTAAAAGAGCGATCAAACTTTGCGATTCAGTGTTTCCCTTTAGTTTTTTCATTGATGATCCATTTTTTTCACTCTATAAAATAAAAGTTGTCGAAGCTCATAAATCATTATCAAAATCCTCGAGATTTGTCTTCTTTTTTTCCTTCAAATATTTCATGATGTTGATTTCTTTGATTTCATTAAATTAGTAATAATGTCATTTATTTAAGATTTTTTAGGGTTTTAAAAATCTGAAACATTCGACGGCCAACCGGATTCATAACTAGGCCATGTGAATTCTAAGGTTAAACTGATTTTAAGGATACCAAAATTGATTTATTAGTAAATTCACTTCCGTATATGGTAATAAATTTGAAGATCAGAGAAATTAGTAAGTGTTGATGAACGAAGATCAAACCTAAAGCAACAATTCATGCCTACTATAAATCTCCACGTCTTGTGTGTGAAAAACGTTGTCGATCTGGTGTTCATAGGCACATATGTGGTTCAAAATTTCAATGATCAAAGGTGAGATTCTACCTTCAATTTTCTTTTACCAATTTGATAAAGTATAATTGTTTATATAAATTATAGACTATTAGAACTATAATTTTGCAAATTCTCTAATTTTGATTATATCATTAAAACCTATGCATCCTCTTTTTGTTTTCTTTAGATTCTGCTTCTGATATTTTTCTTTGTTATCATTTCATAGATTATGAAATGTGTTGACACCCACTTTTTAACCCCCACAATATAAATTAATCATTGAACTTCTTGAATTCCAAGCGATTTGAAATAATTGACTTTATAAAATTCATAATATTTTTCAAGTTATTTTGAATAGTTTTTTCACCTTTTATAATTTTAAAATAATAATATGCCTTTTATATAATTATATATATCATTAGTGTATTTAATAAAAATTTGAAAAATATTCTCAAAAAGATTTTGATTTTACTTAATTAGTTCGTTAATTGGTTTAGTTAGTTAATACTTATATTTTTGAGTTAATTAATTTATAATTAAGTTAATTATTTTATTTTGTAGAAATTAAGAAGCTCATTAATTAATCAATATTAATTCATCTTATATAAATTTTAGTCAAATTCTCTAAACATAAACTAAATTTGGTTAAATTCTTAATTTCCATTGGCCCTAATTGTAATTATTGTGGCCATTTTTTTTGTATTACAATTCTAGCCTCACCTTAACTCATTTCCTAGACCACATTGTTGCCTCAATTTCTATCATTCCCAACAGCCCCTTTCCATCATTTTAATTCAATCCCAGCAGCCCATTAACAAAACAATTTAGAAGCCCACCAAAAAACCCACAACAGCCCAATTTTCTCCTTTTCATTTCCTAGCAAAACAAACCCATCTTACAACAATACAAGCAACACCAAAATGACCCCTGCATCGTTCTTCTTCTTCTCCGCAAACCCAGACGCGAACCAGCAACATCAGCGATTCCAACAACCCAAATCGCGGCCGGAATGAGCCCATTCTTGCGGCAGCAACGTGTCTCCATCTCATTGCCTCCTCGACCTCGATCTTCAAATCAAGCGGTCTTTGTTCTCTATCCGTTTAAATCTGTACAATTTCGAATAAAATTCCAGTAACAACTTTATCTTCTAGAGAGGAATTCGAATCTCAAAATTTGAAATTCATCCTTATCCTCACTTGTTTCCCCCCAATTCTGCCCAAATCCTCCTCTATATAAACTTCTTTCTTCTTCAGTGTCTGGAGTTGGGAAAAATAGTCAAAAAGAAATACATAGAGATAGGAACAGAACACGGTCCATACTCTAGTTTAATTCGAGTATAGAAAATAGGTGCGAAAGAAGTTCTTTCTTGTTCGTTGTTCACTAGAGCTTATAGTAATTTCGTCATTGGTAAAGGTTGTTGCTCCCAAAGCTCGTCCAAGTTTCGGTTCGCTACTCATTATAAGGTAAAGGCCTTTTTTAGTCTCGTTCAATTCATTTTTGAGTTCGTCCTTATTTCTTCTCTCTGGGATTCATATTTTTGTATTGGGACAGCATGTGTTAGGTTTATCTACTGTTACATGGAGATATACGACAAAGATCTTGGTTTCTTTGTTCATTTGTGTTAGTTTGGGATTCGATTCATTGTTCTTCCCTAAAATTATATTGATACAAGATATACTTGTGTAATGCATATGTTGCCAGTTGTTATGTTTCTAAGCTTGAAAGATATCTCCTTGTGTAGATCTTTGCTTAAGATGTTGAAGATTCATGCCTTTTATTTTTGAGTTCACTGTTGGTTGGCTACCATTGTTGGTTTGTTTTCATAACATGTCGTAGGTTGATTATTTCTCTTGTATCTTAACTAGCATGACCAACAATAATCGGATAGCTTATTGTCTTACTCTTTTTTTTATTAATTTTATTTATTTATTGCGTTTGCTAGTTGAATATCTCGTACTAATTTTGGCTTGTTTGAATCATGTCTCTTCGATCGATTAGTAAAATGATGGGTTTGTTTATAAGTTGACATTTTCTGATGCTTTAAATTCTTCAGTTGGGGTCATTTTACATTCTATCTCATGTTGGTCTTCTAAAATATGTTGTGGTCGAATGCCGTAATGGTTTGTGCTTTCTTCTTCTTAGCTTGTCCATTGTTTTGAGTCAAACATAAGTGACTTATGTTAGTTCGAAATTAACTCCGCGAGTTGATCGAATTTTTTTTAAGTTCCCTGTTGACTGTTTGTTGTTGATTCGTAAAGATTGGATGTTTGTTTAGTATTCTATTTCCGAATATTGATAACCTATCTTGATATTTGAGTTTCTCCTTGGTTCTCTTATCTTGTGTGAATCTATTTAGTTTGTTCAATTACGAGGATTTGCAGTTGTCTAGTTTATTTAGAAATTTGTGAGATTTCTTAAATTATAATCACTGCATTTGGGCTTAGATTGAAAGCTAAAACCAACACGTCCCTTTGGAATTTTAGCCTTTTGATTATTCATTTCCTAGTCTAAATACTATTGCCTCCATCATCCCGCAATTATTTCGTTAACTTTGCTACAAATAGATGCTAATTCTCTTATTTGTTTATCGCTTTGCATGAAATCTTCGCCATTTGAGTCTATCATGGACTCCACCTCCTCGCCTTGCATTTCAGTTGGGCCACGAAGGCCCAAGTTTGCCCTTATCGAGTCAGCACTCATTTTCGAGCTAAGGATATTGAAGAATAAGTCCAAAAAATCGATGTACAGGTGTTTGGAGCTAATAAACGAGATTGTATGCACTAGTATACAACTAGTGTATACGAAAATGGAAATGGGCCTAAAGGCCCCGAAATTTAGCTTGTAGTCTGTAATTTTTGGGCCTAAGTCCCTTTATTGTAATTATTATTATTTGTTAGTTATTAAGATAGGTACAAGGAGACAAGAATTGGGACAAAGGCCCAAAGAAAAGCAAATTTCAAAGATTAGTTTAGGACATGTACTAAATATTGGGCCTTTGGTCCCAAAACAAAAATTAGGCCCAAGTGCTGGCCCAGGTGGATAGAACCAGACTTGGGCCCAATTTCTCTTCTTCATCTCCTATTTAGGTTGATTCTTATCCCTTGTTTACTTGTTTGTTTAATTTTAAGGTTGTTCCCTTAACCAATTCTCCTAAAGATAACCACTTTAAATTGATTACTTTTATTTTCCTAAAAAATTGAATAATTGTTTATTTTCTTACTTGAATTACTTCGAAATATTTTACATAGATAATATCTCAATATTTCCCCTTTCCCCTCTTAAAATGGTTTTAACTTTCATAATTATTCATTCTATCAATATTGAATTAGGTCAACTTATTTTTAGCCAAATAGTTAATTATCAGATAACCGCATGTTAGCAGGCATTTCGGGTGCTTTCAAATCCTTTCCGAAATGCTAATATGAACCTCGAACCCCCTTAATATTTTCATTAGATTTTCTATTTTTAATCTTTAGAAAAAAAATCATTTTCTTAATTTTACTTTTAAAATTAAGTGGCAACTCTTAAAATCTGTAGTTTCTCTTTTTTTAAATAAAACAGAATGACGACTCTGCTGAGGATTTTAATGGGTTCTAACCTTAAAATTAATTTATTTGGCTATTTTTTTAAACTGCTTAATTGTTTCAATTCTTGTAAATTACAAATTGTGGCATTTCATGGCATTGATTCCGCCAATCGGCAAATAGTTTGCATTAGGAAAAAAGGTGGTTACATGGCTTTCCACAGCTGTCCTTCAGAAAAACACCTTTGAATTCTTTTGAAGTGATAAATGAATAGTTGGTTTGTGGTCATCCAACGTCGTTTATTATACTTCACCCCGTAGTTTGTCCAACTCGGGTAACCAGGTCTTGTCTTTAAACCAACTCTTAGTCAACTAGCGTAGAGCGAAACCAAATCCCTTTTAGCGCATTGAACTAACACAACCCAACACCCACGGCGTGTTGGGCCCATTAGAGTGACCACCTTGAGTCCAAAACGGCCCCCGGCCTAAACGAACGATCATACTTCTGTGTTTAAATTTGAAGGATGTATACGTTTTTGAAAAATCATTGTCCCTTGGGATGAGAGTAGATTTTAATTGTTTATCCCAATTGTGAGACTGATTATTTATATATTTTCCCTATTATGTATCCCATTTAATTTTATTCACAAGGCTTGTATAAATTTGGGTTCGGGACAATAGAATGTTTCAAATAACGTATACAACCTTCAAATCATTAGGCTTACCCTTGACATAAAAGGGACACATATCTGTTTAGAACGCACAATATTTTTTTATGTGTTATAACTGCTTGTGTAAATATGTTGCTTTATTTGGAGATATTCTAGCCCACTCCTCTTCGAAGTAGTTTTATAACCCTTAAGCATAAATATCAAGTCACTATCAAAGAGCGTCCAAATACTCTTTGAGTCTTTAGTTTCCCAAGAAAATTCGAACTTCATTTTTTAAATGTTACTCTCTCATATTAGGAAAAGATCCACTGTCTCAAATCAAAAGAGATTCAAGGGACGAAATACATAGGACCTGAATTCTCCCTTGTGAGATACGTAGGCAGCCTTTCAAGGCTTGGTCCCCTTTTGAGAAATTTTATCTTTTTCAACTCTTGCAAGGGGAATTGAGTTTCAAATAAATCAAAAATCGAAAAATATGACAATAAAAGATAGAATCAACTTTGTCTCGACTCAAGTTGACGTTTCTGATTCACTAAGCTCAAAATCAAATAGACAAATTTCTGTCTATTTAGTCATTTCTCTATACGAGTGAGTTAGTTTATCTTCGAATGAACCGACTCTTGTGTGTTTGTACCAATGTGTGATATCTTGTAATATTTATCATATTCAGGCACTAACCCGTTTACCTTTTGAGTTATTTTTCTTTTGTCAGGTGCTTAGAACTGGTCTGTGTTGATAAGCTGGTTGAACACCCTTATTTTACAAGATATAAGGCTCCCAAAGATTCCTTCCCCGATCAAAGTTCGCAAAAAGGAAAGGCAGTAATGGGTGATAACAATAAAGAGATTGGCCTGACTGATGTTGTTGTGTCTCAGCCCACTATCGCTGATCAAAATGAATTAATTATGCAATTGACGCAAGAAATCGGTGAAATGAGGGTCGAAATGCAAATAAGGCAAGATTTGCCTAATCCAATTTTCGCTTTCAACCCTCCGGGGGATGGAAGACCTCCACTCCACTTTCCTCGTCCAAGCACGGAAATAGTTCAGAACCCACCATCTAACCCCACTCAAAATCCCCCAATCATCGACCTAACCGCCCCAAATCCCCATCATGCCTCCGTCTCTTACCAAGTGCCACTTCCTCCTCAAAATACCAACCCGCAAACTTGTCCTCCCCCTCCAAACCCAAATGTTAGCAATCCGTAAACTGTCATCCATCACCAAAATCAACATACCAACCCCCAAACTCTCCCTCAAAATTACCAAGTCACTCAAAATACCCAGAATCACTCTATTGCTCTGCCATTTCCTCAAAACACTACTTTTCAAATTCCATTTCCAAATGAACTCTATGCCAACTGTTCCGAACTTGATCACTATGAGGAACAGGAGAGAGTGGAGGTCAAAGGAAGAGGCAACCAAGCTGAATATGAAAGAAGAGATCAAGAAAGCCATGAAGGAGCTGCACTATATTCCTGAAGTCGATGGGTATAGTTATGAGGATCTGTGCATCCATCCGAATCTGGACCTCCCGAAAGGGTTTAAAGTGCCAAAATTTGACACTTTTGGAGGAACAGGGAATACATTGGTGCACCTGAGAGCCTACTGTGACCAACTCATAGGAGTTGACAGGAATAAAGCCTTGTTAATGCGACTCTTTAGCCGAAGTTTAAATGGAGAAATGTTGGAATGGTTTCCCTCTCATGAGATAAATCAATGGTCTAGCTGGAATGTACTAGCTAAGGAATTTTGTCGAACGGTTCGCCTATAATGTGGAGATTGTTCGTGATCATTCTTTGGAGAGAATTAAACGAAAATCCACTGAAAGCTATCGTGAATATGCGTATAGGTGGTGGAAGGAGGCCGCCTGGGTTAGACCTCCTATGTCTGAGTAAGAGATCATTGAAGTGTTCATACGCATTCAAGAGCTAGAGTATTATGACAAGATAATGTTGCTCAATGGAGCAAAATTTGCGGAGATAGTCAAGGTAGGTGAGGCTATAGAAGATGGGATTAAAACTGGAAAGATTTCTCATGTTGCCTCCCCAACCGAATCTTCAGGATTGCTAAAAAATAAGAGAGAGGATGTGTCTTCTATTTCCTGCGCATCTGATGGAAATGGACATTTCAGAAAATCCTCACCTTACAAAGATTATCCTCAAGCTCCACATGATTTATATCCAACTTGTTATACCAAATCAGGTTATCAAACTCCACCACCGAGTTACTAATTTCTACCTCCTAATTACCAAACTCCACCAGCGAGTTACCAAATTCCATATCTTGTTTACTAGACTCCACCTCCACATTACCAAAATACCCATCCATATTATCAAGCTCCATCAGTTAATTGTTCAAATATCCAATTAAGTTACTAAACTCCACCCCTGAACTACCAAAACACCCCTCCTAGCTACCGAGTTCCACAATACCCAGATTTCCAAACGCAAGCACCAACTCACCAAATTCCTCGAAACTACCATAAAAAATCTTCACATCTAGGAAATAACTATAATCCTTCTCGCCCACATGTTGAGAAGAAACCTTCTAGAGTCTTTACTCTTTTGGTTGAGACTCGAACACAACTTTTTGAGAGATTGAGATCAGCTGGCCTGATACAAACAATTGATCCAAAAAATATTAATGCCAACTCCAAGCTTTATAGACCCGATCTTCACTATGCTTACCATTCAGGAGGTGTTGGGCATATTATTGAGGATTGTATCAACTTGAGGCATAAAATTCAAGATATAATAGATCAAAAGATCGTCACTCATCAGGCTGCCACTCCTAATGTCAACAGTAACCTCATGCCGAATCATGGAGGGATGATTATTAATATGGTTGAAGTCGAAGAAGACTTGAATGTGGAGAAAGTTATAATCTCAGCCAACCTTGAAAAGCTTGAGAAAGTTGTAGTCTCTCCAACCAAAAGAGATAAATCCAAATTTGTGATCATGGCACCTTATCCAGGTTTTGTTTTAGTGCCGAAGGAGGGTCCGAACAAGTAGAAGATCGATCAAGCTTTTCCAAAATCATTGCCTCACTTATATCAGTCTTTTCCAATGCAAATTGGTATAGGGGAAGGAATCAAAAAAGGTGGTGATATTGTGCTTGAATAGATCATTGAGACATCAGTCATACTAGACAGTGAGCCAAAGGAGCAAATGCCTAACTGGAAATCCACTCCACTCTTGATTCCTTGCTCGTCTTGGTAGACATAGACATTTTTATATATTATTTCTAAAAATTGGTGGTGTTTTGAATGAGGCTCGAGACCCATCCTTTACTCTATTTTTGCCTCACTATGTTTTAATCTCCCTCCTAATATTTTGAAAAAATCAAAATGATTTATTGTCATGGCAGAAGTTCTTATTTTCTTATTACAAAAATTTACTTTACTTGCTTTATATTTATCTAACAATATCTGTCTATGATTTCAATGAAAATATTTTCAAATCTGTCAATATCATGTTATGTCACAAGCGGAATGAACAAAATGAGGTAGATGCGGAGAAATTTGGGGACTATAATGAGAAGATCATGGTACCCAAACACCTGGTTGAGGAGTTTAGACAGTTCGAAAGTCACGATAAGCCGAATTCAGAAGAGATCAGAATAGTGAATCAGGAAAATGATGAACACATCAAAGATATTAAAATGGATGCCTATCTGACAAAAACGCAAGAAAGAAAACTCATCAGTTTGCGTGGAGAACACATCGATACATTTGTTTGATGACATCACATGGCTGAGCATGAATATTGGGTCTCACAAGTTATCAATCTAGTTAAATGTTGTGAAAAGATATCATGTTTGAAGACTCGATTTCTATCTTTTCGTTGTAATAGCTTTTATTTCCTTATAATAGTTTATGCTTAGAATTTATCCCTTTGTAATGAACTATGTCTGACCTGAATTCTCAAGAATGAGATGTGTAGGTGGCCTATGTTGGCTTTGGTCACCCCTTTTAATATTTTTCCTTGTATTTGAACTACGTTCGACCTGAATTCTCGAGAATGAGATATGTAGGCGGCCTATGTCAGCCTCGGTCGGTTCTTTGCTTTAGTTTCTTATTTTTGTTATTCCTCAAGAAGGGGGAACTACGTTTGACATGATTCCTGCCTCAACGGGATACGTAGGCGCCATGATGGCTCGGTCATATCTCCCATAAGATTTCTATTTTTCTTTACAATAGAAATTGGGACAGAATTTTTGAGAGGGACTCAAAAATACTCAAAAATTCTAAAAAAGAAAGATATTTTCTCCAACAAGTCAAGATTGAAGATACATTGCGAGTTGCAACTAGGACAGGGTCTCAAAAATTCTACAAGTCATATATCAACAGTTTGAGATACCCCAAGACATCTAAATGGGACAAAAAAATTTGGGAATGGCCTCAAAAATTCCTTCAAGCATCACTAGAAGTTTGTAGTCCATTTTGAATATTTCGAGCATGATCAGAAGTTTAAAAGTGACTTCAAATGATCCTCATATCTATTATGAGATCATAAGTCAACTTCAACAATCTTCATCATTTCAAGAGTCAGATCACACAAACCTTCAGAATCTTTTCAACAAGTTATCAGATAGACCTTGAAGCATCAACCCCAAAGGTGTTCATTTAAGCTTGACGTAATATGACATTCGGTAGTGATCCTTTTTCCAATATTTCTTCTTGAAAACCTATTTTTCTGAAAGACTTTTTCTATAAGTTTCAAATGTTTTGCATAAAATATTTTGTCTTATATATCAAGAAGCGGGAGATCAGAGCAATCAACCGGAGATAGCGAGACAAAGAGCAATCAACCAGAGATAAGAAGAAAAGGAGAAAACAATCGAAGAAATCAACATAGATCATTTCACTTAAAGATAACAATTTTTCTGTGGATGTAGGAATTGGTTCGATGCTTCTGTTTCCAAATGAAGTAATTGGGGATATGAGTAACATTGTCTTCGCTCAAATCCCTAACAAGACAACTGAACATACAAATGTTCGAACGTAAAATAGAGGGAAAAATCCTCATCATCCTACCAATGGATCATTTTCATTCTACTGACGGATGTTTATCAACATTATCCTACGACGGATCTTTATTATCATCATCCTACCAATGGATATTCATCATCACTATCCTACCAATGGATCATCATCGTCCTACTGATGGATTATTATCGGCATCATCGTACCAATGGGTCTTTATTATCATCATCCCACCAATGGATCATCATCAGCATTATCCTACCAATGGATGAGCATTACCCTACCCATGGTTCATTATCATTATCCTACCAATGGATCAACATTATCATACCAATGGATCATCAACATCTTTTTCTAACAAAAAACAACTAGGGCACCCCATGGAGAGATACTTGGACGGATGAAACCCTTATTCAACAAATCTCTCAATTGCTCTTTCAACTCCTTAAGTTCAGCAAGAGCCATTCTAGAAGGAGGAATAGAAATAGGTTATGTATCTGGTAGAAGGTCAATACCGAAGTGTATTTCCCTTTTGGCAGGAATACTAGATAGATCATCGGGGAACACATCCGAAAACTCAGTAACAATGGTGATCGACCTAACTATAGGGGTTTCAGAATCTACATCCCTCACCCTAACTAAATGATGAATGCAACCCTTAGAGATCATCTTTCTAGCTTTGAGATAGGAAACAAACTGACCTGTAGGAATAGAATTTCCCCCCTTCCCATCTAGGATAGGCTCATTTGGAAATTGAAATTGGACTACCCGAGTTTTACAATCAATAAAGGCATAATAAGAGTGCAACAAATCTATACAAAGGATAACATCAATGTCTAACATATCAAGCTCTACCAAGTCAACAAAAGTAACTCTATGGGATATTGAAACGGGAAATCTCCTATAGACCCTTTTAGCCACCACAAAATCACCAATAGGGGTAGAGATAGAAAAAGGTTCTAACAACACATCGGGGAACACATCAAACCTCATGGAAACACAAGGAGTCACAATGGACAAAGTATCACCGACATCAAGCAAAGCATATACATCTATTTGAAAACTTTTAACATATCGGTCACCACATCCGGGGAACTCTCTTGATAACCTCGAGATTGGAGATTATATAATCGGTTTTTCTTGGGAGCATAGGCACCGGAACCACTTAGACCGGATGAAGGGTAGGGTTGAGCCCTACAACGAGTGTCTCCCTTATTCCTAGAAGCCGAACGACAATTCCTAATCTTGTGATCCATCTTTCCACACTCGAAGCAAGCATTGGAACCCACTAAACACTTACCCTCATGATTCCTTCCACATCTAACACAAGTAGGAATTAAGAACCTACTACAATCTCCTTGAGGTTTAGGGTTAGACACCCTTTCATTGTTAGACTATAATACCTGGAAAACTATTAAGTTAAACTACAGTTTTACGTAAGGGTTCTAGAGATTTACATGAGGGTTCAAGTTGTAAAAATGACCTCCCATAATTGGAGTGAAAGGCTTAGAGGTTAAATGTCAATGTTAGACTCCCCAAGGACCAACCAAAGGGTTCTTGAAGAGGACCCTAGAAATCACCCTAAAACAGTCCCTAAAATCTACCTACGTAGTAACCACGAGGGGACCCACGCCCCGTAGGGGGATCTACGCCTCGTGGGTGGGTCTCGTTGGTCAAGACCCCAAAAACCGTGTTCCAGTACCCCATCCACGAATGACCAGCACAGACCGTTGGTGGACCCACTTCCCATGGACGTGGTCTCGTGGGTTGGGGGTAGTGATGGGTTAAGTCAGCTAAGTTAAAGGGGTTAAGGGAAGGTTGTAGAATTAATTAGTTATAAAGTGGTGTGATTTTATTAATTAGATAACCTATATAAAGCTATTAGACCCCTAATTAAGTCATCCTAAATCATTTTTCAACATCACCAAATCAAACCCAATTCCCTCTAAGAAATTTTCACTCTAGGAAGTAATGAAGAAGAAGAAGAAGAAGAAGAATAAGAGAATCAAGCTAGGTAAAATTCCTCCATTGTTGCAAGCTTTGTGAGGGATTTATAATCCAGGTATGATAGCTTATTCATCCATGGATCCGCCACTAGATTTCCTCCAATTGTGAAGATGAACCAAAATTCTAGCTAGGGGTTCTTCCTATATTGTGGGTAGTGTTGACTATGAATCCAAGTGAGTGGATGTTGTTTGCGTAATCAACGACACAACTTTCGATGCAAGTGTCTACGATTGTGCAATAGTATAATAACCCAACCAAGGGTTGGGGTCGGGTCCCAAGGGAGTGGTTTTGAGAATTAATAGAAAAATAAAATTTATTTCTAACTAGTTGTAGCTAAAGACATTAACGATTAAATGGATTGTAAATTAAAGGGGGACACAAGATTGTTAATTAACGAAGGGGGTTTTGTCACTAGTAAATAAAAACAACAAAATCAACAAAGAATTATAAGTAATCAGAGGGGATTCTTGGGATGTGATAGGAATACGGGATAGACTAAAACAATGAGTACAAGCTTTTGATAGTAAATTCATTGAGTATTTGTGACTAAGCTATACTTTAAAGGGGATAATCTCTCTCGAACAACTTACCCTGTTTCAAGTGGGTTCCTCTCGGTCACCTACTTGCCGCATGAAGAACAGCCTTCGCCTTAACCCACTCACTCTCTCGAGTTGAGTGTGTAGACATGGGACTAGGGTTCACTTTCTCGAGCAGAACCTCATGTCGACCCACTCGCACTGGCCATCAATTTAGTGGTCTTAGTTTTACGACCTCTCTCTCAAGCAAGCCGAAAACATATATATGAGATTATATTTGAAACTACAGCCTCATTAAGTTCATCCACAACCACTAAACAAAATCACATTTAAACTACGAATAGACTATCAACAAGCAAGACCCAACAACTAATCTAACCCATATTCACAAAATCACACCCCAAGAATTGGGGTTTTTAGCCACACATCAAGAGATAGAAATTTATACCTAAATGAGCTTGCATTCAAATGGGTATGAAGATTTAAATCTTGTTACAGGCCAAGAATGAAGAATCCAAGAGACCCAAGTCCAGATCCTTGGAGAAGAAACCCTCTTCTTCTTCATGTTTTCAAAATCCTCTCAAACTCAGACCAAAAATATCAGAAAGTACTATTATATATGAGAATTATAATAATTGTTTGACACTAAATAAATGTTATACTAAACTACAAATCTCAACGAGTATTTATAGTTTTCAAAAATTTGGCTACAGTGGACCATTCGACGACATTAGTCGGAATCGCCAATCAACTCGGCGATTCTCCCTTTGGTGTAGTTCATCACCGTCTTGCCCCATCCTTTAGCAAAGTCGTGTTCTGGTTCATTGGGCGACATGGTACTACCTCACAGAACTTCTTGGCAATGCACCGACTGCTCCCTTTTTCGCCCGACTTGATCCTTCCCTTCAGGGCTAAGCACAGTGGAACAAAAGGCAAAGTAAGACCCCTCGGTGACTCACCAAGTGGGTTCGGCAATCCTCAGGCCTTCATTTCTTCATTCTTTTCAGCCTTTTTATTCATTTTTGCGACATAGTGTCCATGCTTTCCTTCAAACTTCAAATACCTGAAACGTAAGTGTTTTCAACAGATATTCAGTTAGAATAAGCATTTGAGGACACAATTTCTATTAAAATATAGCCCTAAATCAGTCTAATTTGTGGAATCATCAACACCCCCAACTTAAAATTTTGCTTGTCCTCAAGCAAACTCAAGTTCAGTCGTTCAAAAAGGGTGTCTCGAATAGTGCTACACAAGACTCAATCATGAATGCACACAACAAGACTCAATTTACTTATGCAGAGATCAAATGTGCACTCAAATATTCAAGTTGTGACTCACCAATATCAAAGAACCTCATGCTCAAAATACTTGCTTCAAATGCAAGTTCAAGCTTAACTAAAGTGTTCGAATGCCCTCGCAAAAAGAATGATTACATAATCACACAATGGGTCACAGTTTAAAGCTTCGAAATCAGATGCAACACTCACTCTCACAAAGAAGAAACCATGCATGCTTTCACCCATAGGTTTGCCCGTATTTTCCAATAAACATTTTTTTCAGCTCACTCAAGATCAAAAAGGTCTTCTTAAGGCTTGTTATGGGGATGAATGCAAAGGTATGGTCTTTTATGTTCCTCATGAATGTTGGTGTCTTTACCACTTCCTTTTTTTCTCCTTCGTCTTTCTCTTTAGTGCTCATAAGTCATCCTATTATTCACTTTGCCATGTTGTGTTGGAAACACCCTTTCTTTTGTGCTTTTATTCCATAACTTTCTTTTTCATTCTTTTCTATTCTTTTTCTCTTTCTTTTTTTTTATATGGAGGGGTTCCATTTTTTCCAACACCATGGGTTAAAGGAGACTTTCCTTGCACATCTTGACTTTTCCTTTTCTTTCACCACACCCCCAACATAGGCTTTTGGCCTAAGTTGGTTATTTCAATCAAACCAACAATCATGAGGATTAAGGGAGATGGATCTTGAAAGGTATAGTCTTCATCCAGTTTCTTCCAAAGAAGGTTAAGGCTCAAGGGGTGTTCAAGAGAGGTTCACACACTTACAAGGGAGGTCACAAAAGAGGTATATATCAAATTGGCTCACACTCTATAAAGTTGCCTAAGATCATATCAAGAGAAAGCTTCACTTAATCGATTGGACCAGCAGGGCAAATTCTAGGTGTTGTCATGCATGGTTCAAAGTAAGCTTATCACACAAGGCATCAACACTTAAGTCAAACAAGACTCCACACGTTAGCTAGTGTGTAACGGTCATCACAAGAGAGTCAATTTGACACATGGCTGATTAGAACAAGATGCAAAGAGTTCACATATTATCTATGCAACTTCATCTGGCATCATCGTAGCCATACACTCATGTTTGTTCGATTGCAAGCACTATTCAAGTCATCGGTATTGATCAAAATTGAGACTCAAATTTGCGAAAGAACAGCCACATTCAACACACAAGAGGTGGCAAAAACTTTCGGACAGGTTAAAATCATTTTACAGTAAAATAAATAAAATGAGCCATAAGCTCAATCATCCACAAAGAGCAGTGTAAAAAGAATTTAAGCACTAAGCCCAAATATAAACAAAACACGAACACTAATAGCACACAAAGGTGGGCCTCACCCCACCAAAAATAAAAGTATTTGTCCTCAAATGCGAATAAAAGTACCCAAAAGTAAAAATAAGTAAGACAAATAGGGAGGTAAAGAAGTGATCCTGGCTATGCGGTTGGTCCATCTATCTGGGCATCAGTGCCCGGAGTGATCCCCAGAAGGACCAGTTTCACTGGATCTAGCAGCTGGAGCCTTTGGGAAGGAATCCTGCACAACAACATATATCATGATTTCTTTAGTCTCGGCTATGTCGTCTACTCCAGCTCCCTTAAACATTTATTCGTCAGTCTCTGCCTCTGAGTCAAGATCGGCTATATGTTTTTCTCTATCCCCATGTCCAGTGGTGGCCTAAGGCATTTCAGGCACGTCTGGAATCTCCATTGTTCCAAAGATCATGGATATATCAGTGGACTTTAGGTAGTCCACATCTTTCCTCAGCTCTATAATGGCGGCCTTTCAGGCTGTCACCTCCTCTGTGGCTCCTTGGTCGCGCTCACACACTGCTATCCTGGCCACTAGAGCATCAATAGTAGTGCTCAGTGGTTTCACAACATCATCGAGGGCAGCCTGAATCATTCCTGGAATAGAGCTTTCTATGTTGGCATCCCGACAATCAGCAGATTAAACAAGTTGTTCCATCCGGATCAAGGATGCCTGAGTGATCGGCTCAGAGGAGGCAACAATAGCAGTGGGTCTGGGTGGTAAGATAGAAGCAGATGGACTTGGAGGGTCAGCAGGAGTGGTGATGGCAACAGATATACCTGGAGGGCCAAGGGCCGGAGTAGGCAAAGTTACCTCTGCAAGTATAGAAACAGTGGCCACAACTTCCTTCAGCTTCTTTTCCGCTTGGCCCTAAAGATATTCGGCTTTGATCTTTTGGATATTGGTGGAGGTGGTGGCAACCAATTCCACATCTTTCTTTGCATCTCTAGGTACCCGAGCTCTTTTGCACAATGCCATGATTAATACCGGGAAGGGGAGAGATGTCTTGCTCTACTTTGCACGCATATGGATTTCATAAGCAATGATCATCCCTAGATTTATCTTGCTTTTCTCTTTGATGTATCCAAGACAAGCTACCTTAGCAAGGTGAAGGTTTGATTTATTCTGTGATGGCATAATTGTGCTGCTAATAAACCCAAACCAGTATCTTGTAGCTACGTTCATATCTTTCTTTTCAATCGAAACTCTTTCTGGTAGCCATTTCGGAGAATTATCATCTAAGATCAGCGGGGCTAACCACTTTTTCATCTCATCTAGCTTCTCTGTTCTAGTTAAGTGTTGGAAATGATCATTAATCTTATTGGACATACACAAAGCTATGCTGATAGCTTCATTGTCAGAAGCTACCTTCCTCCCTCTGACAACCACATAATCAACGTCTTTGAAAGACGACACTAGCCTCTTTCGTTGAGGTACCAATGCAATGTATGCATTGTAAAATTCTCTAACCCAGCTTGGTATGTAAGAGCCATAGGATTTTTTGAAGATTTGAAATTTGTGATATTTCAGGCATTCTATTATTTCGAGATACTTATCGATCACCCCATCTATGGAGAGTCATTTTTCCTCAATGATTATTCTCAGCCCCTCAGACTTTTATCTATTTGTTGATTTAGGTGGGGGGGGGGGCCTTGTACTAGAGGTGCTAGTACTATTGCCTGCTCTAGAACTGGAGGAGTTGGAGTGGTGGATTGAGGATTTCTGATTCGAGATAGGTCGTTCCATTGTTTAGATCGTAACTAATTCCTCTGTGCCTCAATCAGAACCCATACTCTCACTATTATATGTTATTGGGTCATTGGTGTAAAAACTAGTACTGTCGGAACTTACATCTAATAGCTTAACAGTTTTGTCCTTTCCCTTGCCTTTCCAACCAATTGTGGAAAGCTTAGAGGACTTGTTCCTGGATGCAGTTGCTTCCTCATTGATTGTGATCCCTTTTCCTTTGCCTCGGGGTGGTTTGTTGCTACCTGCTTTGTTAGGTTTAGTCATAGCTACAAAAGATTGGGAAGAGTTACGGGACAAAGCAAATAGAAGCACAGGCAATCTACTGCGGGAATACTCGCCAAGTGGATCGGTGAGTCGTCGAACCTCTTTGGCGACCTAACTCGGCCTCCATGAAAGTATTGGTTTCAACTTATAGCAAGTCGGCGATGAGAGGGTCCTTTCGGTGAAACGCCGACTACCTGTGGCTATAATGGGTCAATCCGCCGAAAGTTACAGTGCATAAGGGGGGTCAGAATAACATACAAAAGGCGATCAAGAGTACTTTCGGCGAGTCGTCAAGTGCTTTCGGCGACCCATTACTTCTTGCCAAAAGTGACAGACTAAAACATCCAATTTGACATGATATTAAGGGCAAGATGGAGACATTGGGCAAACCGCCGAACGATTCGACGAGATCGACCCAGCTTGCCAAATGGCCCAACTTGCCTATTTTCAATCGATCTTCTAAAATTCAATCTCGCACTAGCTAAATACAAGCAAGATCCATACTACCCATCACCCCAGGATACTCAGATTTCTCCCATATTTGCCGCATTTGGCCATTTGACGA
This sequence comes from Solanum microdontum, assembly GCA_036250385.1. Lineage (NCBI taxonomy): Eukaryota > Viridiplantae > Streptophyta > Magnoliopsida > Solanales > Solanaceae > Solanum > Solanum microdontum. Next base: position 41,541 of record JAJONQ010000261.1, on the reverse strand, counting down.
TATTTGTTCTTAAGAGTGGTGTCACCCACTCTACCTTTGAGCAAACTTTCGACATTTAGTGCAAACGTGGGCTACTCAGACTTCACCCAGTTAATCTAAAGACACGCAATCACAACCTAATTCATTAAAAAGCACAAAACTTATGGGCATTCAACAATCAAATAATACGGGAAATATTTTTAAATTAAAATAGGCATTTAATCATTCTAATCCTATCACAGAGTCCCAGCACACATCAATAAGATACGATCATTGTAAAAGATTTCAAATTATTCGAAAGTAAACTCGGGGTTTGAAGAACTAACTTTATGTGCCGATTAAAATGTGATTGAAAAGCTAGGTAGCAAAGAAATCCAACTCTGATCACAAATCAATCAACTAAAATACTAGTGGAATATAAGAATATTGGAAATACTACCTTGGTGTGAATTTGTGAAGATTAAAAGCGAGGGAAAGTGAAGGATTTCAAATTTTAGGACCTTTGGCCATTATAAATAGTCCAGTTCGCAACCATTCGACGACATTAGTCACACTCCTTGATCCAGTTGGCGACACGCCGAATGGTCATTTACCTCACCAAGTTTTACAGGACCTTCAATCAAAGTGAAGGTCCAAATGGCGATTTTCATCGGGATTGCCAACCTGTTCGGTGATTCGCTGAATCGAACTATTTGCTCGCCAAACACAATTTCCACACTCTCCACACTTTAACATGTTCATTCAACACACCATTATTTCTAAAATATACAAAAGCATTTAAAACCCTAGGTTGCCTCCCAATAAGCCCCTTATTTAACGTCATGGCTCGAGGTCAGCTACCAGTCAAACTTCGTCTCTGGGGTTAGACTTAGTGCCACTAGGCAACCCGCCTTTACTGCTTGGGTAAAGATGGGGCCATGTGCGGTCCAAGAGGTCTTCAATCAACTTGATTGATCTTGAGTGGGAGCCACTTATCCTCTTTTGGCTCTTGCATTGGTTTTCCAGCTTTGAGATTTTGGTGGCTAAGTCGTTCAGCTTAGTTACATGTGCATCTAACTTGAAGTCACCCTCAACTTCTTGGTTTGCCCCAGCTAATTTGCCACCTCTTCCCTCAGCCATGCTCAGAGTTTCTGTATACAATAACTTAGAGAAAAAACAAAACTAAAATTAAAATTAGCAAACTAGGACTAAGAAGAACAAAAATTCTACTAATCTAAGAATTCTCAAATAACACCACTCCCTCAGCAGCGGCACCATTTTGATGTTTGCGTAATTAGCAACACAACTTCCGAAGCTAGTGTCTATGATCATGCAATAGTATAATAACCCAACCAAGTGTTGGGGTCAAGTCCCAAGGGACTGGTTTTATGAATTAATAGAAAAATAAAATTTAGTTCTAACTAGTCGTAGCTAAAGGCATTAATGATTAAAATCATTGTAAATTAAAAGGGGACACAAGAGTGTCAATTAACAAAGGGGGTTTTGTCACTAGTTAGTAAAAACAGCAAAATCAGCAAAGAAATCTAAGTAATGAGAGGGGATTCTTGGGATGTGATAGTAATACGGGATAGACAAAATCATTGGGTACATGTTTTTGATAGTAAATTCATTGAGTATTTGTGACTAGGCTAGACTTTAAAGGGGATAAGCTCTCTCTCAAGCAACTTACCCCGTTTCAAGTGGGTTCCTCTTGGACACCCACTTGCCACATGAAGAACAACCTTCGCCTTAACCCACTCACTCTCTTGAGCTGAGTGTGTGGACATGGGACTAGGGTTCACTCTCTCGAGCTGAACCCCATGTCGACCCACTCGCACAGGCCATCAATTTAGTGGTCTTAGTTTTACGACCTCTCTTTAGAGCAAGACAAAAACACATATATGAGATTATATTTGCAACTACAACCTCATTAAGTTCATCCACAACCACTAAAGTAAATAACATTTAAACTACAAATAGACTATTAGTAAGCAACACCCAACCACTAATCTAACATATATTCACAAAATCACACATCAAGAATTGGGGTTTTTAGCCACACATAAATAGATAGAAATATATACCTAAATGAGCTTGCATTCAAATGGGTATGAAGATTTAAGTCTTGTTACATGCCAAGAATGAAGAATCTAAGAGACCCAAATTCAAATTCTTGGAGAAGAAACCCTCTTCTTCTTCAAGTTTTAAAAACCCTCTCAAACTCAGAGCAAAAATATCATAAAGTACTATACTATATGAGAATTATAATAATTGTTCGACACTAAAAAATCATATACTAAGCTACAACTCTCAATAAGTATTTATAGTTTTCAAATATTTATGCTGCAACGGACCATTCGGCGACATTAGTCGGAATCGCTGATAAACTTAGTGATTCGGCCATTGGTGTAGTTCATCGCCGTCTTGCACCATCCTTCAGCATCATCGTGCTCTGGGTCATTGGGTGACATGGGACTGCCTCACAGAACTTCTCGGCGATGAGCCGACTGCTCCCTTTTTCCACCGACTTGATCCTTCCCTTCAAGGCGCAACACACTAGAACAAAAGGTGAAGTAAGACCCCTCAGTGACTCGCCTAGTGGGCTCAGCGATCCTCAAGCCTTCATTTCTTCGTTCTTTTCAGCCTTTTCGTTTCCTTTTGAAACATAGTGTCCATGCTTTCGTTCAAACTTCAAATACCTGAAACTTAAATGTTTTCATCAGATATTTGAGATAAAATAAGCTTTTGAGGACACAATTTCTATTAAAATATAGCCCTAAATGAGTACAATTTGTGGACTCATCAGTGGATAGTACTTGCTTATGATTGTTTTAGTATTAAATCATAATATTATGATGATATTGTATGTTTTCCATGGTATGTGGTTTATGCCATGAAAGGTGAAATTGAAGACTTAGAGATGATCTTCTAGAATTGATGTTATGAGTAGTAATTGTTCAAGAATAGAATCATGTAAACATGAATTGAATTATATTAAAGTATAGATGATGGATCATGACTTGTAATGCTTGAGATTGATTCTTTATAATGAGATATGGTTAGAATTGCTTAAAGATGAAGCTTGTGACTAGATTGTCTTGTGATCTAGATTTGTATGATGATTGAAAGAGGTAAAGCTCTGAGAGTAAGGCTTGTAGTCATAAATGTAAATGTTGACTTATACGGTTTTGAAAGTAAAGTTACTATGATCTATATTATGAATGTATGCATTTTCTTGTAGAAACTATGTAAATGTTATGGGTACTCTTTGAGAGTGAAGTGTTAATGATTAGGTTGTTGTTTTGGGTTGATCGAAAGGTTATTCTCATGAACTCATAATGAACTTAATGTGAAAGGTGCTCTCACCTAGTGAAGGTTCTAAGGTTGAAAGTATTTTCTGACCTAATTGAATTTAAGAGTAATAGGGATCATGTATGGCAATAGTTGCTCACGCATGTTCTAAAGAATTATTTTAATGAATCAACTTGGTTTGATTGTCAAGGACATATTTCCATGAAACTTGAGTCAAAGTAGAGACTTAATAATTATCTTGTGGGATATAGGCCTACCACCGAGTGGATATTGAAATGTGATGGAGGTTCTCACCTAGTTGAGTTTGGGCATCCAAAATGGGAACTCTCACCTAGTAGAGTCCGGATTTCCCAAAGTATGTCTCATGAGATGGAATCATTCAGCTAGTGGAATTTTGGGTTTCTAGTAGCAATCTCTGTATCCCATAGCTACGTCCCCCATAGAAAAGTTATTTAGTGGAACCAACTAAGCTAACAAACCGGTTCTACCTTAGGCAAGTGAACCAACCCTTGACGGTGTGGGTAACACCGGGAGGGATCATGTGATAGCTCACATGTTCTCATGTCGGTTAAGGCTATATCCCGGCTACAACAAAATTAGTAATGAACTAAGATTATGCTTGAAGAAGCATCTCCTAGAGTTCAAACTTAGTGGGCAAATATTATGCTTGAGGGAGCATCTCCTAGAGTCCAACACAATTAATAAACTAAGATGTGCTAGAAGAAGCATCTCCTAGAGTTCAAACTTAATGAACTAAGACATGTTTGAGGAAGCATCTCCTAGAGTTCAAAACAACGACGAACTAGATGTACTTAATGTAGTATCTCATAGGGTTCAGCTTAAAGAGGAACTAAGATATGCTTAATGAAGGCCCTCCTAGTGTTCCAATGCATTCAAAGAGGGACTAGTCCCTAATTAAGAAGCATGAGTATGATGTCCTAAAGGAGTACTTAGCATGGCCGGGATTATGGGGTCTCATCTATGCATCACACAAGTATGACTTAAGGTTACCTAAGAAGTGTTGCTCTTAAATGATGTATACTTTGATGGATTGTTGCTATAGCTTCCTTCCATGATATGTTTGACTAAAGGTGAGAGATTCCCTTGTCTATGAGAAGTAAGCTAATGATGACATCAAAAGCTGATAAAGAGTTATGATTGCCTAAAAGTGGTACTTAGCCTAGGTGGGATTATGGGTTCTCACATATGCCTTGCACAAGTATGACTTGAAGGGTACTTATGAAGTTTCTCTTATGTTATGGGTATTTAACTATGAACTATGCTTATGAATATGTGGTAACTCATATACTATTGGATTATGCCTTATATTGACTTATGCTCATATTATGTTTATGTTGAAGACTATTGTAACACCCCGACTTTTTGAAACGTTTAGTATAACTCGTACCTTTGTAGAAAGACAAGGAGGATAAGTAATAAATTAAGAATGATGTGGTATTTCATATTTTAACTGTTCAAGGGTTATATCTTAAGTTTTCAAGTTAGGTAGGCGGCAAAATAAAAGTTGGCAAAAGTTAGCGTAAGTTGCTTTTTAAAGATTTCTCTGAAATTTGGGTCAAATGTCTTGAAGGTTTTCTCCCAATATGTACAAATTTATGGGGACCACGACCTATCAAATCGAAGGTCTACAAGTCTAGTTTCAAACGCATCAAACCGTTTGTTCATATGACTTCAGAATAGAGAGATATTCGCATTTTCACGAGACTGCGCAAGCAAGCACGTGAGGTGGGGCCTTAGGTTGGTGGAACTTTTTATATATCTTCTTCTTCGACTTTTTCTTCATTTTTTTTAGTTAAGAACCTAAAAACTTAGAAAATCAATTTTTAGGATCAACCAAATTTTATATTTTTTCGACTTAAGTCCTTGACAAAAGTGGTTCTACGTGTTGAGCTCGTCATCACGATATAATTTGTTTTATCGATTTCGTGACATATCATACTTTGGGGTTGGGACAACAAGGGTTTGGACATATTTTAAGGTTCTAAGGTGTATTACGAACTTAAGATCAAGGTAAGACCCTTCTTTCTTCGACTCTAGCTTTGATAAGCCGCAAATAGCAATTTGTGACATAAATACATATCTTTTATCGGATTATCGTGGTATCTTCTATTGTTTTGTGTTGATTATGGTCCTGCCTTATTGTAGAATCGAGGGGGGCGTGAGTAATAGTTTTTAGGCCATGTGAATTCAGCGAAAAACGTATGTTAAGGCTATTCCCTTCTTACGACATGTTTCCTTAAAGCTTTGGAGCAATGTAATTGGGTTGTTATCATCGTTATACTTGTAGCCATTATTGTTGATTCTTGGATGCTCTAGAAGATATAATTCTCCCTAGTCGGGATTCTTATTCAGTAAGACGCTTCCCTATTTTGGACATGACTTAGAGGCTATTCGTATAGGTTGCTTATAACTAAATTGCTCGCTTTTAGCCTATTAAAATTGTTATTTTTGCCCTTAGGGCTATTGTGGTTAGCTGCAGGAATCTGATCTATGCCTAGAAAGGCTATGTTCTACCAACGAGGCTATATTGATGCCTAGAAGGGCTATGATTTGCCTACGGGGTTATATTGATGCTTAGAAGGGCTATAATTTGCCTACGGGGTTATATAGATGCCTAAGAAGGCTATGTGCTGCCTATAGGGCCATGTTATTGCATAAGAGGGCTATGAGTTGTCAATAAGCTATATTGATGCCTAAGAGAGCTATGTACTGCCTATGGGGCAATATTATTGCCTAAGAGGGCTATATGACTGCCTATGGGGCTAGGGGACTACCAAATCGGTATATAGATTGATTGACACCTTATAGGCTTATGGGAGCTTGGGTAGGCCACCTTGTGTGTTGTTTGTACCTCCAGAGCTTATGGGGGCTTGGTTAGGTTGTTGTTTTATTCTTTTTGATATGTTTAGATTTAGGAGAAAGTCAGTACACTTATCTTATCCTTGATTTATTTATCAGATCACTCCAAGTATATTAGGATTCATGCTCATAGTCTATTGCATTTCATACTCGGTACAGTATTTCGTACTGAGATCCCATTGCATGGGGGTAGTGCATTCATGCATGCAGGTCCCGACAGACGACCCAGTAGACCTCCTCATCAGCAAGATTGACTTATATCCGGTTGGCTAGCCCCTTTCCTCCGGAGCTGCCAGAGTCAGAGCAACGTCGTATCCTAGGGAGTCTGTAAGCCGTGTCTAGTAGAGTCTTGTAGATAAATTTTTTGTGCACCACATCGATAATCAAGAAGCTACCGGACATGTTACAATGACTATCATTCTTTTACTCACCTCATGCTATAGAGCAATGTCATAAGGGTTGAGGTTTCTGGCTTATAATTGATAGTCGTATGCAGATAGAGATGGCTGACACCAAAAAGACCACAACTAGCCAAAGGCTAGATATAGCTGTAGGCGAGGGTATCGACAAGGTACCACAAGGAGAGGTAGCCCATTATGAGACCCAGGGGGAGACATCTTCACAGGCTCCTATAGCTTCTCTACCACTTTAGGAGCCTCCAAGGTCTATAGGACCCCCGGCTACACCAGCAGTACAACCTCTAGTTCCTCATATTCCATCTAATTAGGATTTCAAGATTGCATTATATAGATTAACGCAGTTAGTAGCTGCACAACGTCAAACAGTTGCACCAGATGTTGCCAAACCTTTTGAAGGGCCCGGATGTTTGAGAGTTAGTGAATTTCTTACCTTTAATCCTCCATAGTTTACAGGGACAGATAGCAGAGAGGACCCTTAGCACTTTGTTGATCAGCTTCATAGGATCTTCAGAGTCATGCATGCCTCAGCGACAGAGTCAGGCGAGTTAGCAACATTTTGATTGCGTGATGTTACCGTATTGTGGTACAAAAGTTGGGAGAGATCTAGGGAAAAAGATGCATCTCTACCCACTTGGGATAGCTTTACAAAACCTTTCATAGATCATTATTTGCCTCAAGAAATTAGGGATGGCCGGGTGGACCAGTTTCTGAACCTCCGATTGGGCAGCATGAGTGTCCGAGAGTACGGGTTCAGATTTGATTCATTGGCTTAATATGCACCAGCAATTGTTTATACAATGTACGATAGGGTGAATAGATTTGTGGGAGGGCTTGACTCACACTATATCAATGTTTTTTCTACCGTTGCACTAATGATAATGTGGATATTTTCAAGATAGTGAGACAGAAGAGGGCTAGGCGCGCTGGTTCACAAGGAGATTTTCAGGGTGGTCCCAGACCTCGATATTCTAGTAGGCTACGTAGACCTCAACCACAACAGTTCCAGGGTAGAAGATTTAATCGTTAGGGATAGTCAGGCCCAGGTGATGGTTCACGAGCATCAGGCTCTCAACAATAGAGGGGTTCAGGCAAGGCTAGGACAGCCCCTTCGTGTTACGCTACTTGTGGTATGATGCATTTCGAGAGGTGTAGGCAGGGTTCAACAAGTTGTTATTCTTGTGGATAAGAGGGGCATGGGTGGAGGAACTTCCCGACCAAAGGTCAGGGTGGTATAGGTCAGTCGACCGGGTCAGTAGTATGTTCGTCCTCATCAACACAGTCTACAGGGCATGGACCCCAGACTTAAGCAGGTAGAGGAGGAGGCGGAGGTAGAGAATGAGCATCTAGTTCTGGTAGTGGCCAAAACCGTACATATTCACTAGCCGGCCGATAGGACTGAAAGTCATCATGAGATATTGTGATAAGTGCATTGATTGTTTGCTCCCATTGTGTTTATCCTTTGATAAATCCTGGATCTACTCTGTCTTATGTTACTCCATTTATTGTGGGGAAGTTATGTATAGTAGAAGAGTCATTAGATCGACTCTTTATTGTATTTACACTAGTTGGTGAGTCTATTATTTCTAGGAGCGTCTATCGAGGTTGCACTGTAGAAATTATTGACGCCAGACTTATGTAGACCTGGTAGAGTTAGAGATGGTTAATTTTGACGTCATTATGGGCATGGACTGGTTAGTGTTTTGTTATGCTAATGTTGAGTGTCGGACATTGATTGTTAGATTCCACTTTCCAGGTTAGGCAGTTCGGGAATGGAAAGGCGATACAGCAACGCTGAAAGGTAGGTTTATTTCCAATCATAAGGCGAGGAGGATGATTACTAAGGGTTGTATGTATCATCTTATTCGTGTTCATGATATAGATGCAGAATCACCGACTTTTATGCTATTCTAGTAGTTAAGGAGTTTCTAGATGTATTTCCAGACGAGCTTCAGGGTATCCCTCTAGAATGGGGAATTGATTTTCCTATCGATATGTTACCAGGTACACAACCTATATCTATCCCTCTTTTTAGAATGGCTCATGCTGAGCTAAAAGAGTTGAAGGATCAGCTGAAAGACTTGCTAGATAAAGGCTTTATCAGGCGTAGTGGTTCACCATGGGGTGTGCCAGTGTTATTCGTTAGAAAGAAAGATAGCTCACTAAGAATATGTATCGATTACTGACAGCGGAATAAGGCAACTATAAAGAATAAGTATCCCCTTCCGAGGATCGATGACTTGTCTGATCAGTTATTAGATGTTGAGTGCTTCCGAAAGATTTATTTAAGATTTGGGTACCACCAGATATGAGTTCGGGAGAAAGAGTTCCAAAGACAACTTTTAGAACTAGATATGGACACTTTGAGTTCTTGGTAATGTCTTTTTGATTAACTAATGCCCCAGCAGTGTTCATGGAACTGATGAATAGTATATTCAGGACGTATCTAGACTTTAGGTTCTGCGAGATCGAGAACTTTCTGGAAAGTTTTTGAAGTGTGAATTCTAGTTGGAATCTATAGCTTTCTTAGCCCATATTGTATCAGATGCACGCATTACGGTTGATACACAAAAGATTGAGGCCATAAAGACTTGGCCCAAACCCATGACTCTGACTGAGGTTCGTAGTGTCTTAGGGTTAGCTGGGTACTACAAAAGGTTTGTTGAGGGGTTTTCTTCACTTTCAACATCATTAACAAAGTTGACTCAAAAAGCAGCTAAGTTCCAGTCGAGTGAGGCTTATGAGCATAGTTTCCAGGATATGAAGGACATGTTGACATCAGCACCAGTTCCAAAATTGCCAGAGGGTTCAGAAGGCTATGTGGTGTACTGTGATGCTTCCTAAGTTCGGTTGGGATGTTTTCTAATGCAATATGGTAATGTTATCACATATGCTTCAAGGTAGTTGAGGAAGCATGAGAAAAACTATCTGACCCACAATTTAAAGTTGGCAGCAGTTGTGCATGCGTTAAAGATCTGGAGACACTATTTGTATGGCGTTCATGTTGACATCTTCACAAATAATAAAAGCCTTCAATATATCTTTAGACAGAAGGAGTTAAATCTGTGACAGCGTCGATGGCTCAAGTTACTGAAAGACTACGACGTGGATATTTTATATCATCAAGGAAAAGTGAATGTGGTTGTTGATGCCCTCAGTTGAAGATCTATGGGTAGTTTATCCTAATTAGGTGTTAAGAAACGTGAGCTAGCGCGAGAGCTTCATCAGTTAGCTATCTTGGTAGTCAGATTGTTATAAGCAAACGATAGTGGGTAACAATTTAGGACACAACCGTATCATCTCTATTTTTAGAGGTAAAAGTACGGCAACATGAGGATCCTAGCTTAGAGAAGCTTAGAGACAAAGCTCAGGATCATCAGTCTTTAGCATTTGATATAGTAAGAGATGTAGTCCTCATATAGCGGTTGATTGTGTGTTCCGGATGTTGCAGGGCTTCGACATCAGATCATAGAAGAGGAACATCATAACCGTTATTCTATTCACCCTGGCTCAATAAAGATGTACCATGATATTAAGGAGATGTATTGGTGGCACGGGATGAAGAGGGACATTGCTGAGTTTTTGGAAGATTGTCCTAACTGCCAACAGGTGAATGTTGATCACCAAAAGCCCGCTGGGATAGTCTAGGAGAGAATCATTCCTTTGTGGAAGTGGGAAGCAATTAATATTGATTTTATCACAGAGTTACCTCGATAGCGTTGTAAGTTTGACTCTATTTGGGTAATTGTTTACTTACTAAAAAAATCAGTCCACTTCTTACCAGTCAGGGCTACTTTTACAGCTGAAGACTATGCATGGCTCTATATTAGAGAGATTGTTAGGCCACACAGTGTCCCAGTATCTATTATCTCTAATAGAGGAGCATAATTTACCACTATCTTTTGGAAGTCCTTCTAGAAAGGACTGGGGACACAAGTTAATCTTAGTACAATGTTTCACCCTCAGATAGATGGTCAGGCTGAGCGCACACTTTAGACACTCGAGGATATGTTACAGGCGTGCGCGCTAGACTGCAAGGGAAGTTGGGATGACCACTTTCCTCTTACTGAGTTCGCATACAATAATAGTTATCATTCCAGCATCAGGATGGCACCATATGAGGCTTTGCATGGGCGAAAATGTAGATCCCCCATTGGATGGTTTGAGGTAGGTGAGTTAGGGTTGATTGGATCTGAGTTACTACAGCAGACAGTGGAGCAGGTTAAGCTTATTCGGGAGAGGTTACTAATAGCTCAAGGCCAAAAGAAAACATACTCAGATGTACGACGAAGGGACTTAGAGTTTTGTGTCGATGACTAGGTATTCTTAAAAGTCTGCCCTATGAAAGGTGTTATGAGATTTGGCAAAAAAGGCAAGGTTAGTCCAAGATTCATTGGGCCATACCCGATCCTTCGGAGGGTAGGATGAGTGGCTTATGAGTTAGAAGTTCCTTCAGAGCTAGAATCTGTTCATCCAGTTTTCCATGTATCGATGCTATGGAAGTGCGTAGGAGACCTTTCTAGGGCCAATTGAGGATGTTCAGATCACAAAGGATTTATCCTACGACAAAACTCCAGTTGCCATATTAGATTGACAGGTCCATAAATTGAGGACCAATAAGGTGGTTTTGGTTGAAGTATTGTGGAGAAAAAAGAATAGAGAAGAGGTGACCTGGGAAGCTGAGGATGGCATGAGGTCCAAATATCCTCACTTGTTTCATACCCCAGGGTGATGGCATATATGAATATATTAGTGCAGTAAGGTAGGATATGTATCTGATTTTTTATATTGTTGCTTATTATTATGGTTGTTGTCGTTGTATTTTTTCTCACACTGTTATTGCGGAGCTATAGTGCTTAGCTATTTATGTCGTCCTATGAGACGCCTAGGTTAGAATTTCTCCATTATAGGTTCCTGGATAGTAACATTTGCAAAGGATAATTTGCCTAAATTTTGTCAACTCCTAAAGGCTTAACCTCGTGACTCAGATTTTTCATTCGAGGATGAATGTTTCTAAGGGGGGAAGGATGTAAAACCCCGACTTTTCAAAACATCTAAATTAACTCTTACCTTCGTGGAAGGATAAATAGGGTGAGTAATAAATTAAGAATGATGTGGTATGTCATATTTTATGTTTTCAAGGGTTGTATCTTAAGTTTTAAAGTTAGGTAAGTCGCAAAATAAAAGTTGGCAAAAGTTATTGTGAGTTCCTTTTTAAAGATTTCTCTAAAATTTGGGTCAAATTCTCAGAGGTTTCTCCCAATATATAAAGCGTTATGGGCCCACGACCTATGAAATCTAAGGTCCACGAGTCTAGTTTCCAACGCATCAAACTGTTCATTCATACGACTTCAGAATAAAGAGATATTCGCGTACTGCCGAGACTACGCAAGAAGGCACGTGAGGTGGGGCCCTAAGTCGATGGAACTTTTTATATACCTTCTTCTTTGACTTTTTCTTCTTATTTTTTAGTTAAGAACCTGAAAACATAGAAAACCCATTTCTAGGATCAACTAAAGTTTAGATTTTTTCGACTTAAGTCCTTGACGAATGTTGTTCTACGCATTTAGCTCGTCATCATGGTATAATTTTTTTTATCAATTTCGTAGCATATTATAATTTGGTGTTGGGAAAGCAAGGGCTTTGACATACTTTAAGGTTTTGAGGTGTATTACAAACTTAATATCAAGGTAATACCCTTCTTTCATTGACTCTAGCTTTGATAAGCCGCAAATAGCAATTTGTGATGGAAATACATATCTTTTATCGGATTATCGTGGTATCTTCTATTCTTGTTTGTTGATTATGGTCCTGCCTTGTTGTAGTATCGAGGCAGGGTTGTGAGTAAAAGTCGTTAGGCCATGTGAATTCAGTGAAAAAGGTATATTAAGGCTATTCCCTTCTTACGACATGATTCCTTAAAGCTTAGGAGTAATGTAATTGGGTTGTTATCGTTGTTATACTTGTAGCCATTATTATTGATTGTTGGCTACTCGAGTGGATATAATCCTTCCTTTGTTGGATTAGTATTCAGTTAGTAGTGTCCCTATGTTCGACACGACTTAGAGGCTATTTGTATAGGTTGCTTATAGCTAAATTGCTCAATTTTAGACAATTGGATTGTTATTTCCCTTGGGGCTATTGTGGTTAGCTGCAGGAATGTGATCTATGCCTAGAAGGGCTATGTTCTTCCTATGGGGTCATATTGATGCCTAGAAGGGCTATGAGTTACCTACAGGGCTATATTAATGCCTAGATAGGCTATGAGTTGCCTACGGGGCTATATTGATGCCTAAGAAGGCTATGTGCTACCTATAGGGCCATGTTGTTGCCTAAGATGGCTATGAGTTATCTATAAGCTATATTGTACCTAAGAGAGCTATGTGCTACCTATGGGGCTATATTATTGCCTAAGAGAGATATGTGTTACCTAAAAGGGCTATGTGACTGCGTATGGGGCTAGGGGACTACCAATAGCGGTATATAGATTGATTGGCACCTTCAAGGCTTATGAGGGCCGGGGTAGGTGGTCGTGTGTGATGTTTGTACCTGCCGAGCTAAATGGTGCTTGGTTAGGTTGTTGTTTTATTTTTTTTGATATGTTTAGATTTAGGAGTAGGTTAGTACACTTATCTTATCCTTGATTTATCTATCGGATTGCTCCCAATATATTAGGATACCTGCTCACAGTCTATTGCCTTTCATACTCGATACATTATTTTGTATTAATGCCCCATTGTATGGGGGTACTGCCTTCATGTATGCAGGTCCCGATAGACGACCTAGTAGACCTCCTCAGCAGCAGAATTTACTTCTATCTCGTTGGCTAGCCCCTTTCCTCCAGAGCTTCCAGAGTTGGGAGGTTTGTTAGCTTTTGTTGTATATATTTTTATGGGTAGGCTGGGGCCTTATCCCGCAAATCTTTACCACTCTTAGATGCTTATAGACTAGTGTGTGAGGTGTGTAGCTACGTTATGGCCATGCTGGCCTAGTTTGTTGGTTTGCTGAAGCTTGTTAGTTGGTTGATGTATTGTCTTGATATAAAATTGTTTTTAGTTTTGGTATAGAGATCATGGTGGCCTCAACGGCCCAATCAAGACTTTTGTGCTAGTTGATTATTTCTTTATCTGAATTCTTTGGAGTAGTTGTTTCTTTTATAGATCTGTTGATAGGGGCCTTGCTGGCTTAGGGCTTAATTTTAAGCCGAGATATACTTGTTTGTTTTCTTGATTGCGTGTTGTTGCCATGCCCTAGTAGCAAATGGTCAGTATGGTAGTCTCGGGACAAAGTTTTTTAACTAGGAGCCAGTTGCGCCTCTTGAGTTTAGGGCGTCAAAACTATGTTTATGATTATGTTATGGACTCTTATGCTTATTTCATATGTTGGCTAACCAATATGTTATGCTCTTATGATGTTATGCTAACTATCATATTTAGTACTTTTGTACTAACACATACTCTTGCCTACATTCTAAACAAATGTAGGGTTCGACGAATTTGAGTTCCACTCTTGAAGATAGGGTTCTAGAGGTGTAAGGACTTGAAGACTTGGTGAGTCCTCATAGCATCGAGGATAAAACCACCATTTCCTTTATGTCTTTTATTTTCATGTCTTGAAACTATTGTATGGGATGTGACCCAAGAGTATTCAAATTTGTATTAGATAGTTTGAGACAAGTGTAGTAAGACTTCCACTTTGCTTTTAAAAAGACTTCGTTTGTATGGAAAAAGTTTTAAAAATTTCTGCACCTCTTTAATATCTTATGTTATGATATGATAAGGGCTTGTATAAGACCCCTACAGGGTCAAGTATGCCATGTTACATCTAGGGTGTACCCCTAGGTCATGACATAGACCTTGTAGGAGCATTAAAAGAACCTTGCCTGGAGAAGTTTTGCCACAACCTTGAACGACCTCGTCCACCGGACCTAGAATATGAGAAGTTACCATCATCCGTTCTTACCCTGATTTCCTCCCTAGATCTTTCCTTGAGATTTTACTCTTAAATTTTTTGGGCATGCACCATAAGAAGAAGCATAGAGTTGCGGCATTCTTTGACTACCATGTGGGACACACACAACACAAACTTACTCATCTTGGCGCTATGATCCACCACAATATAAGGAGCATATTTGGACAATTCAGTGAACCTCAAAGCATATTCCCGCACACTCATATTTCCTTGTCGAAGGTTAATGAACTCAAGAACCTTGGCCTCTCTCATCTCAAGAGGGAATACTCTATCAAGAAAAGAACTTTTAAACCTTTCTCATTCTATAGGACCCGTTTCTTATGGCCTTGCCTCTTTCCTTTGATTGAACCAAATCTGAGCAACACATTTGAGTTGATAAGCGACCAATTCCGCCTTTTCTACCGGAGTCACTCCCATAATAGGAAGGGACTTATAGATCTCATCGATAAACTCTTGAGGATCATCCTCAACCTTGGAGCCATAAAATTCGGGAGGGTTCATTCTTGTAAAGTCCCTTACTCTTGCCGCCGTCGTACCCACATTTGGTTTCACGGGGGCTACTACCTCTCTGTTAGCTTGGGCCTTCATGGCCTGAGCCAACACTTAGAAAGCCGACCTAAACTCCACATTTGTCACATTGTCAGCCAAAGGATCAATTGGAGCTTGAGGAGGAGCTTGGGGAGGAACTTTTTGACCCATATTATGTCCCTCATTCCTCCTAGCATTAGCCCTTCTAGTGATCATAACCTGAAAACCATCGGGTAAGGATTAGGAGAAAGACTTTATGGAGTTAAAATCCATGGCACGACTTATATAATTAAGAAGTGAGGCTTCCTAAACATCTAGTAGCCTCTCATTCATAAATGTGGCACGCTTTACACTGATGAACAAGACTCTACTTGACGCGGCTTGAGACATACTAGAACCATTCTAAACCTTGTGCTCTAATTACCCAGTTTGTCACGACCCAGGGGTACCCCCTACATGTAACAAGGCGTACAAGACCCCGAGAGGCCTCACACAAGCCACTTAGCATATCATAACATAAAGTAATAGATTTTATGTGGAAATTTAAAAAAATTTCAATACAATCAAAGTCCATATAAAACAAAGAAGAAGTCTAATACATTTG
The DNA here is from genome assembly GCA_036250385.1 of Solanum microdontum. Lineage (NCBI taxonomy): Eukaryota > Viridiplantae > Streptophyta > Magnoliopsida > Solanales > Solanaceae > Solanum > Solanum microdontum. The sequence continues at coordinate 25,872 of JAJONQ010000261.1, read as the reverse complement.
TCTCAAACCATGTAAAACAATAGAACATCATAGCTAATACAATAGTCCAAAACATAAAGGAAAGACGTAAGGGAAAGTAGTGGTCAAATCCTAAAATGCTATGAGGACTCACAAAAGCTTCAATCCTTGATATACTATGATCCTAGCCATAGGAATAAGTGACAATGTCGCTGGATCCTACATTTGGATAAGAAATGTAGGCAAGCGTATGCGTTAGTACAAACATGTACAAAATATGATAGCTAACATAAGCAACATAAACATAATGGTTAGTCAATAAAAACCATATGCATAATCAAGCACATAAATCATTACAATAAAAGAGGAGGAATACTTATCAAGAAACCTCTACTTATCCTTCGTCGAGACTTGGGTCATCCACCTCTAGTCAAGCTTACCTCATCGAAGGCATCTCAAGCAACAATCTCAGCTATTAATTCTTAATAACATAATTCACATTATTCATACTTAATTTTAAACACATGGGATTATCCTCCTTACCTAGCTTACAAAGGCTAATGGGTATTCGCCTCTTACCTTATTTACCTTAAGATCATGGGTACTCGCCTCCAGAATCGCATCTTATGACATGGGTACTCACCTCCACAATCGCATCATATGACATGGGTACTCGCCTCCACATAATTTCATAAGGATAATGGGTACTCACCTCAATGTCTATTCATCATAATAGGAACGTGGAGAATCACCTCTTGTTCAATTCTATAGAATATGGGAAATCACCTCATATCCATCTCATATGGAGGTCATGGGTAGTCGTCTCTATCCTCATCGTTTACATAGTCTTTTAGTCTAGATTCATTTTAGGTGAGCAATCCTTTCAACCTAGAATCATTAATGTGAAGAATCTTTTCACATTCATACCTTATAATCTAGCAATTCATGTGGGAAGTATCTCTTTCACTACACTAAAATCAATTACCAACAATTCATACCATAAGCTTTACTCTCAAAGCATAAACATCTCATAATTTCATCAATCCTAAAAGAATAAACCTAAACCCATAAAGTTTCCCTTCATGGCATTAACCCAATTATATCAATTCTAGGTTAGAATCATAGAATAGGCATGGGTACATGTAGTTTCATCCTAAAAACATGTAAATCTATCAATTCAATAATAAACAACCATAATACACTCAATTGGATCAACATTCATCATAACCCACAAGATTGGAAGAAACCCCAACTAGAATTGGGGAAATATTCTTCACAATTGGGGAATCTAGGGGACAACATGGGAGGAAGGTTCCCATGGATGAAAAGCTATCATACATTGGTTACAAAAGCCCACAAAATCATAAAGATTGGAGACTTAGGCTTGACCTAGCTTCAAATCTTCCTTTTTCTTCAACCTCTTAGAGATAGAATTTTTTAGAGAGAGTTTTGGGATTTATTTTGGGTTTTTTGAGAGAATGACTTGAATGGGGGATTTTGGGGGTTAAAAATGCTTATATAGGTGCTCTAGACTTAGGCAAAACGACATCACATTGATTTAACAAAAGTCAAAAAAGACCCATATGCCCCTAAAATAACTGCTAGCTCGCAATCCACGGACCCTCGACGGACGGACCGTGGTCAAGATGATGGACCATCCTGCACGGCCATCGTTCGATGGTTAGAGAGACTGGTTTCTGGACCTCGACCTACGGACCATGGACCACGAACCGTGGTTTGACCAATAGTTCATTGGCCAGGTCGTGGTCCTTAGGTCTGATCCTAGGCTGGGGTGACCAACCACAGACCCTACCTATGGTCCGTGGGTCAGTCCATGAGCCGTGGGTGGCTGGTCGTGGATGGCACCTGCAATTTTTCTGAAATTGTTGTTTTGCCTTGTTTCAAATCTAGGGTGTTACAATATCATCTTTCAAAAACTTGGGAGATACTTTAGAAAGTAACATTAGTTCGTTATTATGTGGAGTTCTCCAATAACCTACATAGGCTATGTGAGCTAAAACATGGAATCTGATGTCTATCCCATACCGAGAAGAGATGCCCTTATGTGCCAATGTAAGAACCATAAACTTGAGCTAAAGTAGATCAACTAGCTATGTCTTTCTAAGGAAAACCTATGGTGGTACATTGTTATGGGATAGAGAGATTGCTACTAGAAACCAGTCCTCTACTAATGTGAGAGTTCCCATCTCATTATCCTCTCGGTACTAAGCGTAAATCCTATGGAATAGTCACTAATCATAATTATCTTATTATCCATGGAAAAGCACAATTAAGTAGCCAATCCAAGATAGAGTTCTTAAAATACCTCCTTAATCTTGAGTTGACTTAACTTAGAAAACCTTTCAAACCTATGAATTTTTTTATGTGAGAATAACCTTTCACAACAACGACATCAATGCTTTACACTAAATGCAACCTTAAGTCATTTACATCATTTTCATAGAAAGAACATGTATTCCTTCATAAATTCATTTTCCGTAGTTCATAAGCTTAATCATGTGTTCCTAGTTTAAAATTCAGTGGTCATGCATGGGTTCATGTGATTCCAAATTTAAAATATACAATTACTTCAATCCATGAATAAAAGAATAGAAAACAATCAACTGAACCCTAGCTCCTCTTCTTCTTCCTTAGTCTTGAGAATATTTTGGAGAATGACTTTGGTTAGTTTTAGGGAATTTAGGAGAATGATTTGAAAGTAAGTAATTTGGGGATTAAAAACATTATATAGGTCTTAGGGTAGAAGGTAAAATGGCATAGTTTTGATTTAAAACAATTAGGAAACTAAACTCCACTTAAAAATAACTGCCGACTCGACCTATAGTTCAGACCTACAGATCATAGAACATTTTATGGTCCATACTGGTCAATCGTAGACCAAGTACTACGACCTTAAAAATGATCTATCTTTAACGAAACACTTCTATAGTTCGTAGGTCTTTTTACAGTCCGTAGAAACCAACTTTGACCCATAAAATTTCACTAAGTTTGGGTCTCACCTACGAGACCTATCTACGACTCATACAAGGAATGAGAGACCGTACTAATGAGCCGTAAAAAGGGTACTAGGACTTGATTTTAGAAAAAATATTTACCCACTTCCTATGGTTGCCATATGCGGCTCCAAGACGCCTCTACAATTCGTAGATGGGACCCGTAGACACAACCTGCAACCCAAATAAATTATTTTTCCTTTTTTTCAAAATCTGAGGTGTTACATACCCATAGCTATAGTCCCAGAACAACGACATTTAGCAACTCATAATAATCAAGAACAAATACAGTAGTTTTCATGAAATTCGAAATTAAAGAAAAAGTAGAAGATTGAAACCTAGGGTCCTATTTATAGAGTTTAGAAAAATAATTCCTACTCCTAGTCACCTTGGGAAACCTAAAAAGACAAAAAATTGCCGAAATGGTAAGTGGAAAGGCACCAATGTTGCGCCAATATGGATATGGGCACGTTCAGGCATGGCGCCCTGCACCACCAATGTGGTAAAAACTAGTCTCATTTTTCTTTCCACGCGCGATCCACCAGCCTCCCTCTAGGTGAGTATTTTCTTCATCCTTGTTTCCTTTGCTTTTGTTCTAAGCATATTTCTTTAAGAACCCTACATATAGCTAATTACGTAGGTTAGTGTTCAATCATCACAATAATTATCTATATATATCAATTGCGATTGAGAATGTTGTCAGAACGTAAGATAAATGTGGGTAATTTGTAGCACTTGGGCATATAAATATGCCCAAGATCACCACCCCACACTTAAACCTTTATTCGTACTCGAACAATCTCGAAACATCACTACCACCATTGGACTCATCTACATGCATTAAAATCAACCACATACATTTAGTCAAGCTTTTGTTCTCAACCCTTTATTCAATCAATCTATAAATTATTTCACCACGTTTGTATACCAATCGACACAACATAACCTCAATGAATGACTCGTCCCTCATTTTTTTGATCCAATGAAATCATATAAGAACATACCAACATGAAATATTGCGAAATGTTTGTCATGAATTCCCTCACTATTTTTTTGTATAGCTTTTCAATCATACATCATCTTCACACATCTTAATTTCTAAAAGGCCTATTTTTAAAAATTCAAGCTCTCACTCTCGAAAAAGATGCTCTTGCATATTACAACATAACATAGGCTATCCCTTAGTGTACTCTAACTTTAACATGCATGAAATCAAGAGAACTTAACTTGATTTTATGTCTGCTTCGAGATAGGGAGGTTATATTTAGGATATGATTAGTGACTACTCCTCCTTAAAGCACTTGTTTTATTATTCGGACATCTTCAACCACTTCTCTCATTTTTTTGGTGCATATTTCTTAACCACCCTTCGTTCACCTTTCAAAGCTTGCCCTTAACATACTTAAGAACTTGTTCAAAAAATGTTCATTATTCAAACTTGTTTCTCTGGTTTTTTATTAAGCATAACAAGTGCTTATGTAATTTACTAATGGGATATTTTCACTTCTTTTCTCTAATTTCACCACACAAAACATGTCACCATTTTTCACTTCTTCCATCACGTTACCTTTTCTTACTTACCAATATTTGGATCAAACAAAGTAATGTTATCAACAAAAAGAGATTTGGCTCATTATGCAGTTAAACAAAGAAGTATAGGCTAAAAATCTCAATGGGGTTTCACTAAGGGTAATTATTTTGGAGGCCCATAAGAAATTTAAATTGTCAATTGAAAGAAATGCCTCAATCTTATTCCACAACTCACACAAGTTACTTGTTTATAGCACACACGTGGAAAATTCCAGATGTCATATTATGAAAGAAACTAACCAATTACTCGCCACACATGGCATCGTGAAATACACATAAGGACATACACAACTTAGCACGATCATTCAAATCACAGTGTGTGCTTCCCACACAATTAAGTCCTACTTTATCAATTTAGATTTTTAAAAAATGAACCTATGTGTGTCTTAATGTTACTATTTTCATTAGAGTTGCAAATTAAAATTTCAACTACCCATGACGTCGAGCTTACTTTTTAAGCAAGGTTTCAAAATACAAAAAGTATGGTTTCACAATCTACCAATACTATGACTAATTTTCCCGTAAGATGAACATTCACTTCTATGACAACTGACCCAACTAACAATCAAACAAAATGCAAATAAGCATAAACTAGTCCTAGTCAGTTTAATGGGACAATCCTCAGAAAAATGAACAAAAAACAAAAATGGAGGAACCTATTAAACATCATTATTTTATCCTATTATAAGTTACCGTTATAGTTACTGTTTTTTAGTATCTTTAGAAGACTCCTCCTATTGTAGGAGTTTAATGTTGCTGTATATTTGTAGAAGAGTCCTCCAACGGTTTATGAGTTTATGCAACAATTAGCATCCTTAAGTTTAGCTACAGGTTGTTGTTATTGGTTATATTTAACGCTTCGATGCTGAAGGAATAAAATCATCTTTAAACTATTTCTGTCTATCAGATTTTTATATGGTATCAGAGCCTCTATCCTCTTACGAGTCAGATCCTTTTTTCTCTCTTCTCAACTATGACTGCATCTGAAGGAACAACCCCTCATGTTGTTATTAACTCTGGTGATGCTACTGCCACCAACAACAATGTTTTTGCTCCTTCACCTATAATTCATGTTGTACAATTCAATCCCATGTCTCATTTACCTATCAAACTACAAGGTAACCTCAATTTCTCGACTTGGAAAGCGCAACTTGTGATGCTACTCAATGGCCATCAACTCATGGGACATCTTGACGGATCAAAACCGGCACCACCAATGACTGGTACACAAGATAACCTTATGATTCTAGAACCCAGATACCAAATCTAGTCTCAAGACCAACTGATCTAGCAAGCAATAATGGAATCTATCGATCCCACCATTGCGCCTACTGTTGCCACAACTCCATCTTCTAAGAAAGACTGGGAACTTCTTCACATGGCTTATACAAATAGGAGCCACACATACATTTTTAGCTTGCGTGACAAACTGCAAAATATTAAGAAAGCCTGTAAATTGGTAATAGAATAATTACAAGAGGTTCGATCTCTTTTTGATGCTCTCAAAGTTGTTGCCTTACTGGTAAAAGATGACGAACTTATTGTAAAGATTCTAATCGGCTTGGGCCTCCACTACCGTGAGATCTCTGCTGCCACAAGAGCACGGGACACTTCCTTGAGCTTTGAAGAATTATTTCACAATCTCAAGATCATGATCAGCTTTTCCTCAAGCAGCAAGACCTTGAGAAGTCAGCCTCTAATATTAGAGCCGCAATAGCACAGAGGACAAACATGCTAGCTCAGTCTAACAGGAACAATCGTCTCTTTAACAATTTGTATCTCAACAGTCCAACTTCAACAATCAGCAAAATATGAGATCAAGTTCGAGACAATCTGTTTGATGCCAATTGTGCTTATAATTTGGTCATACTGCATATGTATGTCTTTCCAAATCGCACAATCATTTTGAAGCTTAAGGCCAACTTTGCCTCTAATTTGCAATCAACAGACAACTCTTAGGTTCTCAATTCAGGTGCGACTCTTCATGTCACGGCTGAACCTCATAATCTTGAAGAGTATATAGGGAATGAAGGAATATCTATGGGTGACGGTAAAACCATTCCTATTATTGATACTGGTTCAACTCAAATACAAGCACCTAATTCTTTTTCAGTCTTTCTAACATTCTATGTGCTCCATTAATTAAAAAAAACCTTATTTATGTAGTCAAGTTTTGTCAAGACAATCCCACCTGCATACACAGAAGTCGTTGGTACAAGGTCGGAATATGAATGGACTCTATAAATGGCCACACCTGCCAACCTAACCACCAATATCCATCAATCTCGCCTCCACAAATGTACCTTTTTCAGCTATGGCATTGTCGCTTGGGTCATCCTCATTCGAAAATTTTAAACTTTGTTTTGAAAAAAATTTCTTTACCTGTTGTTACTATAGAGAAATTTGAATTTTGTAATGCTTGTTCTTCTTATAAAGAACATCATTTTCCATTTGAATGACTCACTTTATCCAGTAATGTACCTCTTCAGGTCATCTTTAGCTATTTATGGAGACCATCCCCCGTTTTATCACTAGATAAAAAGTTATATTATTGTATCTTTGTTGATTAATACACCAAGTATATTTGGTTGTATACACTTAAAAATAAAAGTGAATTCGCCTCTTTTTTCCAAACCTTTCGTCCTTTAGTAGAGAATTTTTCCAAAACAAAAATTAAATCTCTTTATACTGATGGAGGGGGTGAATACAAAATTCTTCAGTCCTATCTTCAACAAAATGGCATTGAACATTTAGTTTCACCTCCCTACACTCCACATCACGTTGCCATAGCTGAACGTCGTCATCGTCATATTGTTGAGACAACCAAAACACTTCTCCATGAGGCATACCTACCACCAGACCTATGGTAGTTTGCCTGCCATCATGTTGTTTATCTCATTGATCGGCTACCCACTCCCATCTTGCATAATGTGTCACCCTTCCAACAATTATTTGGTAAACCATCCAATTATGCCAATCTTAAAATTTTTGGTTGTCTCTGTTATCCATGGCTTAAACCCTATACCAAAAATAAGTTGGAGCCAAAGTCCACACCTTATGTGTATTTATGTGTTTTTCTAAGCCATCATGCATAGCTTTGCTTTGACCCATTGCAGTCAAAAATATTCATAAGTCGTGATGTTCTCATTTATGAAAAAAAAATTCCTTTTAAAACGATTTTTCTATAGATAAGGAAAAGATTTTTTCAACTAACCTGGGAGGACGTTAACTCCAAGGAGGAACTCTGAAGTCGGTTCCCATTCCAACTCCCTCTCATGATATACCACCACCTATACCATTGTCCTCAGAATCCTCTTTGCCCAGATCACCAGTACAGGATACTCGCTCTTTTAATTCTGGCCAAGTACCAGCAGCTACTGTAACTGATCTAGGTAATTCTAAACTTTCTTCTACTTTTTCACAACATCACACAACCTCAAACGCATATCCTACACCTTTGCTAACATATCAATGACGTAAATATAACACTACCATTCCATACCAAATCCCGACTGCTCCATCTCCTGCCACCAATTCATCATTGACAATTTCTTCACTTCCTGGCAGTGAAAGTCCCATCCCCGATCACCATGCCATGCCAATTCATTAGCATGCACCAAATCGAATAACCACTAGGTCCCAAAATAATATTACCAAGCCCAAAAGACATTTCAGTTTTATAACTCACTTCACTCCTACACCAACAACCTTCAAACAAGCTACCATCCATGAAGAGTGGAAAGAAGCTATGAAAGTAGAATATGATGCTTTAAAGAATAATCAGACTTGGGAATTGGTACCACGAGACTTAACGAAGAATGTTGTGGACTACAAATGGTTGTATCGCATTAAACAAAAAGCAGACGGTTCTTTAGATCGATATAAAGCTTGCCTTATTGCAAAAGGGTACACACAGCCCCCTGTCTTGGATTTTCATGAGACCTTTAGTCTTGTGATCAAGCCAACAGTGCGACTTCTGTTATCCATAGCAGTGCAGCACAATTGGTCGATTCATCAACTAGATGTCAACAATGCTTTCTTGCAAGGCCAGTTGACTAAAGAGGTTTTTATGTCTCACCCTCAAGGGTTTGTTAACTCATAATTGCCTTCTCATGTTTGCAGATTAAAAAAATCCATTTATGGACTTACAAAGATGTCACGGGCTTGGTATACTACATTGCATGATCACTGGTTGCTACTATCTATGTGCTCATCTATGTTGATGATATTTTGATCACGAGAAATCATCCTGACTTAATTAGATATGTTATTGATTCCTTGGGTTCACATTTTTCTTTGAAGGATCTGGGGTATTTAAACTACTTTTTAGGTGTCAAGGTTAAAAAAATGTCAGGTGGTCTTCTTACTCAATCAAAATACATTCTTGATATTCTGTCTGAAAAGGATATGCAAGATTATAAAGGACTCCTGACACTAATGTGCTTTGGTAAACTGCCTCGGGTAGCTCTTTGTTCTCCACTTTCTAATGCTACCCTTTACAGGCGCACTCTCGGTAAGTAGCAAAATTTATCATTCACATGGCCTAACATTTCTTATGTTGTTAACAAATTGTCACAGTTTATGCATAATCCTACTGATGAACAGTGGAAGGCAGTTAAAAGGATACTACGGTATCTCAAAGATATCTAATACATCATGATATGTTATTTTCTTTGGGGGATGTGAGTTGGTCATGAAAAAAGCAACAACTTGTAACTCGGTCATCTACTGAAGCAGAATACAAATCCGTTGCAAATGCTCTTGCCGAACTCACATGGGTTCGCAACTTGCTCAATGAATTGTGTATAACCATTCCAAATATCCCCACTATATTTTGTGACAATGTTGGTGTAACTTATCTCTGTAAGAATCCAGTGTTCCATAGCCGTATGAAACATATTCTTGTGGACTTTTGTTATGTTAGGAACAAAGTTCGAGCATATCGAGTTCTTGTCAAACACACTCATACTTGTGATCAACTTGCTGATACATTTAATTACCAAGCCATTATCAACACCAGCCTTTGCAAGGTGTCGTTTCAACTTAGGTGTTGTTGAACCACACCTAACATGAGGAGGTGTATTAAGCATAATTATTTTATCTTATAATAAGTTACCATTATAGTTACTGTTTTTTAGTATCTTTAGAAGAATCCTCCTATTGTAGGAGTTTAATGTTGTTGTCTATTTATAGAAGAGTCCTCCAACGGTTTAGGAGTTTATGCAGTAATTAGCTTCCATAAATTTAGCTACAGGTTGTTGTTATTAGTTGTATTTAATTCTTTGATGCTAAAGGAATAAAATCATCTTTCGACTACTTCTGTCTATCAGATTTTGTAGAACCCACATACGAAACAAAAAGACACGATAAAGTAGTAAAATTATTTACATGGAATTTCATATTCCCACCCCACACTTAAAGATACTATTGTCCCAAGTGCACAAATAAAATAAGATTGTAGAGTAAAAGAGAACTCTCGTTAGGACACTATTCCTCGTGATCTCAATCAGTAGTTTCTAGATTCGTGGAAAAATCCACAGCCATCAAGGGTGTATTAACATCACCAGCTCCACTATCTTCATCATTATCATTCCAATCATCCTCAATCTCATCCGCCTCATCATCATCCTTCTCATCCTCTGTGGCATCGTACTCATCAATAGGCTATTGAAATTAAGGTCCCATAAGACACATGTAAATGACATTGTCTGTGAGAAGGTAATGCTCTGCAAATGTAATCATCTCCTCATCTATGAGCGGGTGGCCAACAATACGCAACTGTAGCTCACACACACCATGTATCCAACCCATCCAACTATAGTCCCTTGCCCGATGATCTGTAGTCGACAATACTGGCCCATGTGGCACATCTTGCACCTTAGTCTTTGTTACATCAACTTGAGTGCATACTAGAATAGGGACATGGGGCGGAAAAACATCATAAACTTCCTTCTCAATCTCAAACGAACGTAAGTAACGGGTTAACAAGCTACTGTAATAAAAGTGCCATCTCTCATTACTACGAAAGTTAAATATTTTTTGACGAAGAATCACACCCACATTAATTTGCAACCCTTTCATAAGTGTATGGACTAGAACTACCCTTTCCCTAGTGACCTCCGAGGTGTGCTTGAAAGGAAACAAGGTACTACATACAACTTTTAGTCAAATAAGCACCTCTTGATTAAAATGGGTGTAGTGTAGATTGGCATGTCTACCCAAATCCTTAGTTTTTTCCCACCTAGATTTTGAGTTTACCCTAGCGAGAGTATGGTCTATATCTCTATATGGTCACTCTCTTTCATTGGTTGAAATTCATTATGGTCACAATCAGGGGTACCCAAAAATTCATTCAACACTCCAACATAAAACCACACAAGCTACCCCTTATATCACCCTATTTTTATGCAAATGATATGTGTTCACAATACTTAAGTTACACTCACCTTAGTTAAGGAAATGTATTGGAGGCCCAATGCATACACCTTGGCATGAATTTGGGGGAATTCGTCTTGCAAATGACTTTCATTGACATTTCATCCCCAAAATACTTTGCTTCCTTATGATAATCATACCACTTCACCACATGTTTACCAAATGTTTGAGGTTGAAATTTTGTAGGTCACCAACTTGAAGTTCTAGTGTAGGACTCTTTCCTATTTCTCTTGCTACCCACTCCAACCTCAACGTTCTTTCCTTTAGGTGTCATTAAAACCCATAAAGTTGCGCAAAGAGAACAATTTTTTTTGGGTGTGGGTATGGGATTCGGGTAGGCAATGGGAGGGGGAATATTTGTTTTGGTGATTGATGATTTTTTTGGTTGGGAGTGGAAGAATGGTGGTTAGAAAAATATTTGGAGAAGTATCAACAGAGGATTTAGAGAATTTTACAGAAGAATGTGAATGAAGAACAAGAAGATTTTTTTAGAAGTTGAGAGGAATTGGGAAAACTGGGCGGCCACTAGGTTTAGTTGTGAGGGAAAGTGAAGTTGAATGTGAGCATGTATAGGATTTAAGGGGGAATTTATAGTGGGTCTCATAAATTTTGATGTTGGGGAGAGGTGGGTCCAAGACGCCGCCAATGCGCCCAAAATGTGCATCAGTACTTTGCACCTGGCGCGGTGCGCCTGGCCAACGCCCATCCAGTGAAGCAACGAAGTTATTCTTGGCGCCCCATGTTGATAGTGCGCCTGGCCAAGTCTGGAGTAGTTTGCGCCAGACAGGGCACGCCTAGACAGCATCCGACCAGTGCGTCAACGTCCTTTGTTCCCCTTTTCACAATCTTATCCTCATTTCGGGTGGTACGCCTTCAAATTCTTTTGCATCAACCAAATTATGTTAAAAGAATAATGCTGGGTTGCCTCCCACCCAGCGCCTTAGTTTTGGTCTTGGCATGACTCATCTTTTTGTATTTTTCTCATTTTCTCTTTTTTTTTTCATAGTTCCTAACTATTACAAATGATGGAAATTTAAGTACTGACTACCAAAAATTAAAATAAATTGAAATTTAACTAAATCCTACAAAAATTAAAATAAATGAAAAAGAAATAAAATCAAAACTAAAAATAACTAATCATTATATCATTTCACAAGTTGCCTCCCTTGGAGCGCCTTATTTAACATCGTGGCTTTACTCAACTTTGGTTCATTCATTATTTAGCTCAAGAGCTTCTGGATATCGATCTTCATCCTTACCAAAATAGTGCTTGACCCATTACCCTTTCACTAAGAACATTTTTGCATCGTTACCTTTAAGCTCTACCTCACCATGTTGTGTAATCCTTACCACTTCAAAAGGTCCACTCAATTTAGACCTTAGTTTTCTGGGGAATAATATAAGTCGAGAGTTGAACAGTAATACCTTTTGGCCAAGAGTAAAAGTACAAGGGATATGTTCTTGCCATGCCATCTCTTGGTCTTCTCTTTGTACAAGATATCATTTTCATAAGCATGGAGCCTAAACTTCTTAAGTTTATGCATTTTCTTTATTATTTTCCTGCCTGCTACCTCTGGGTCTAGATTTAACTTTTTTGTCACTCATACTTTGGGATAAGATTTTTCACTAAATGGTTAATGAAGTGCTTACCTCCATCACTTATAATCTCCCTTGGAGTGCCAAATCAAGTGAAATTGTGCTTCTTTATGAAAATTTAATCACAACTTTTGAATCATTCGTGGGAAGAGCTACAATCTCGACCCATTTAGACACATAATCAACTGTCACTAGAATATATTGATTTCCCTCTTACTATGGAAAGGGACCTATGATGTCAATACCCCACACATCAAAGATTTCAACCTCCGTATTGTTTAGTGGCATCTCATGTCTTCTATATATTGTACCCAACCTTTAACATTGATCAAATTATTCCACATAAGCCACAGAATCTTTGAGTAGACAGGGCCAAAAGAAGTCAAATTGTTGTAACAAATCAAATTATAAAAGGGCTAGAAAAGGGTTAATGGGCAAGTCCACGAACCTAAAACTGACCATGGACCCTTTAGGAGACCCAAGATGGGACGTGCATGGGTCCACGACCCGTTAAAGGGCTCGTGAAAGCCATCTAGAACTACCCCTACACAGGAGTCACCTAGACGAAGCCGTAGATGGCTCGTGGTGACTTGGACGACCTTTCTAGAAGTCTGTGCAAGTCACCCTTTCAATAAAGTTTCATCCTAGGACACTTTGAAGAACCACAAACGTCTAGACAATCCGTGAAGCTTCACACGGACCGTGCTGTCCTCTGTGAAAGAGACTTATCAAACTTTCAATTTTTAGTCAATTTCAAAAGACCATATATTTCAGAAAAAAATGAATTAGATGGATCATGACCTATCAAATTAAAGATCATTAAGTCCTCTTTCCAACGCCATAACGTTTGCCTGATTCCAAACACGGTGTCAAAATTTATGCCCGTATTAGTGAAGTCTTGTCAGACAGAGTATGATCACGACCAACCAGGCGAGTCGTAATTCTCCAAATGACCCGTGAAGCTCTTCGTGAGAGGCACTTCGTCAGTTTAAGTCAAGGTCATGTTGGTCTTTTTCCAATTGCTTTAATCCAATACTATGCCATTTTACCCTCTACCCTAGGTCATATATAATGATTTTTACCCCCCAAAATCACACAATTCAACTCATTCTTCTATAAACACTAAATTTGATCAAGTTCATCCTCTCAAATATTTCTCTCTCTAAGAAGAAGAAGGAGGCTAGGGCTTTAAGATCAAGTCCCAAAATTCACCATTTATTGCAAGCTTTTGGCATGGAGGTATGAGAGTATTCACCTATGGATTCCTTTCCTCCATAGGGTTCCTAAATTCTCCTATTTTGCAAGGAAGAATCTCCAATGGATCTGTTGTAAAGCTTGTTGTATAATCACGGATACACTAGGATATTCTCGGAAGCTTGAGGCGTGTAAGTCACTGTGCTTAAGGATATTTCACCCGTAAGGTGTATCCCCCAGGATTCAACAAGATCTTCTACTATAAACTAGGAGCAGGAACAACAAAGTTCTTTCAGAATAATAAAACCCAACAATAGAAGGAAGAAGAGATGAATAAAAAAATTTCTCATATGTTTTCTGTTAAGTCCACTATATGACCAAAATATATATAATGGAGAAGAACCAAGAAGCTGCCAACAGATACAAGTCATAAAGACTTTTTTCACACAAGGAATTGAATACAAATTTGATTGCAAAAGAAACGATCATATTTGACAAATGGTAACTGCTAGATGTTAGGCAACATTAAGGCAAATTAATGTATATCCATTTTGAGATAATTGATTTAATTGTTTTGATAACAATCCCCCACATATCTCAAAATGAATATTAGATTTTTGCTGGGTTTTCTCAATGAGAATAATGTGTCGAATCTGGTGTCTCTTGGACTATGAACCAGCTCTAGATAAAATAAGATTAAATGTACATAAGAGTTGGTGAAGTTTAGAACATCTATGAACCAAAAATTCTTTTGCAAGTTCAGTGTCTTATCTATCACATCATATCTCCACATACTTTATTGTTCATCGTCGTTTTGCGCCAATAGATCATATGCGTGCCTGGTATTCATGAATGCTCTAGAAATTTGTCACAATTTCATAGGAGCAGCCCCACTCCACACTCATATAGGTCCATTCATCAAGTGTATTCTGAAGAGCAATACACCACCTATAAAGGATATGAATTAGATTAGGATTTTAATCAACCTCACTTTGCCTTGCGGTACTCTTGCACTATGATCACACACCATAGAAAGGGACATATTTTATAGTGCACCTTATAATCAACTAATGACTTGTTATTACTCATATGAACCTAATTCATGGGATCTCCAATGACATAGGTTGGGTTACCATCATTGTCAATTTTCTCAAGTTAACAAAAGTCTCATTCCCCTCGATGTTTCAGATATACTCTTCTTTGCAAAGGTTTAGTCAGAGGATCGGCCAAATTCATTTCTGACTTCACATAGTCTATGGAAATTATTCCATCTTTTAGCTCATGCTTTATCACGTTACGTCTCAAACGTATATGTCTATTTTTTTCATTGAAAGATTTATTTTTTGCTACAGCTATCGCTTCTTGGCAATCACAATGTATTGATACAGAAGGTGTTGGTTTTATTCCAATAGGAATACACACTAAGAAGTTTTTCAACCACTCTGCCTCATTAACAGCCATCTCTAATGCAACAAATTCAGATTCCATAGTTGATCTAGCAATTATGGTCTGTTTGGCTGATTTCAATGTTATAGCACCCCCACCAAGGGTAAACACATAACCACTAGTAGATTTTGTCTCATCTGAATCAGAGATCCAGTTAGCATCGTTGTATCCTTCCAATACGTAGGGAGACCCACTATATTTAATACCATAATTCATGTTACCTCTCAAATATTTCAAAAGGCCTATCAATGCATTCGAATTATCATTATTAGGATTATGAGTATATCTACTCAATCTACACACAACATAAGCTATATCAGGTCTAGTAAAATTCATCAAATGCATTAGACTACCAATTATTTGAGCATATTTATTTTGAGAAATATGTTCTCCAAGGTTCTTTTTGAATTGATTATTAGCATCAAAAAGAGTGCTCACAGGTACCACGTCAAAGTTTTCAAACTTTTTAAGAACTTTTTCCACATAATGTCCTTGAGATAAAATTAAATCATTGTTGTCTCTAATTATTTTCATACCCAAAATAACACTTACTTCTCCCATGTCTTTCATGTCAAAATTAGAAGACAAAAAAGTTTTAGTCTTAAGTATGCCATTTAGAGTAGAACTAAAAATAAGCATGTCATCCACATAAAGACATACAATTACACAATGACCATCAACAAACTTTGTATAAACACATTTATCTACTTCAACAAATGTAAAATCGTTACTTAACAAAACTTGATCAAATTTCTCATTCCATTGCTTGGGAGCTTGTTTTAGACCATATAAAGATTTCACTAGTTTACAAACTTTATTTTCTTGACCTGTCACTACACAACCTTCAGGTTGGTCCATATATATTTCCTCTTCTAAATCATCATATAAAAAGGCAGTTTTGACATCCATTTGATGAATAAATAATTTATGAATAGATGCCAAAGCAAACAAAACACGAATAGAGAAGATTCTAGTCACAGAAGCATAAGTATCAAAATAACCAACATTTTGTTTTTGAGTAAATCCTTTAGCAACAAGTCTAGCTTTAAACTTATCAATAGAACCATCAGGAAAATATTTTCTTCTGAAAATCCATTTACAACCAATGGGTTTAGTTCCCGGGGGTAAATCAACCAACTTCCAAGTATTATTTTGTAAAATGGAATTTATTTCCGATTTAATGGCTTCTTTCCAATGAGGTGCATAAGGAGAAGAAACTGCTTCAGAAAAGGTTAAAGGATGTTATAAATAATATAAGTATAAAAATCATTACCAAAAGATTTTTCTATACTCGACCTTTAACTTCTCCTCAATTCCTCACTTTCAGAAACATCTTCAAAAATTGAAACACTAGAATTATTTTACCTTTAGAAAAGTAGATTCATGAGAGATATTATCACGTTTTAAAGGAAAGATATGTTAAAAAAACTCGGCATTTCTTGTTTCAACTATAGTATTGTGCTCAATCACATCACTATTGATAACAAGAAATCTATATTCAACACTATTATTAGCATAACCAATGAACATACAATTAGAAGTCTTGGATCAAATTTTCCTTTTCTTAGGGTCAGGCACCATAACCTTGGCAAGGCACCCCCACACTTTCAAGTATTTCAAATTAGGAGGATAGCCTTTCCATAATTCATAAGGGGTTTTTCCAATTTTCTTGTAAGGAATTCTATTTTATAAATGACAAGCAGAAATAATAGCTTCACCCCAAAGATTATCAGATGCACAAGAACTAACAAGAATACGGTTCATCATTTCTTTTAAGGGCCTATTTTTCCTTTCAACTACTCCATTTGATTCGGGTGAGTATGGAGGAGTAACTTCATGAATAATTCCTTGTTTTTCACAAAAACCATTAAGAAAAAAAAATATATTCGCCACCTCTATCAGATCTTACTCTTTTAATCTTCCTATTCAATTGATTTTCTACTTTTGATTTACATAATAAAAACATTTTCAAAAGCCTCATCTTTATTTCTCAACAAATATACTCTTGTATATCTAGAAAAATCATCGATAAATGTGACATAATATCTTTTACCACCTCTAGTCATAATTTGTTTCAAGTCTCCCAAATCAGTATGCACTAAATCCAATAAATTGGTTTCACTAACAGTAGAAGCATGAGACTTTTTAAATTGTTTAGCTTCAGGACAAATTTCACACTTATCAAAAGTTGAAAAATTAATATTATCAATAAGGCCGTTAGAATGCATTTTCTTAATATAAGATAAACTAACATGTGCAAGTCTAGCATGCCATAAATCAAATGAATCAATCAAATAAGCAGAAGTACTAACATTTTCATTTGTAACATTTAGTACAAGTAAACCACGGTTACAATATCCTTTGCCCACAAAAACATTATTTTTTGTTAAAATGACTTTATTAGTCTCAAATAAAACCTTTGCTCCAGCCTTTCCTAATAAACCCACAGAAAATCAAATTGGCTTGAATATTAGGAACATGCAACACTTCAGTTAAGACTAAAGATTTTCCGGATGTGAGTTTAAGAGAAACTTTACCTTTTCCAAGAACTTGAGTGGTTCTTGAATCACCAATATATACAAGTTCTTCTCCTTTATCGACTTGAGTGTAAGAGACAAAATTAAATTAATTAGCACAAATATTTCTAGTAGCACCAGAATCTATCACCCAGTCACTCACATAGGCCACAATATTTACTTGGGAAACGACCGTAAGAAAAATATCCTCTGTTTTTTCCAAATTAATTTTTGCTTTATCAAGATTGTCAATTTTCCCAATTCTTTTCAAAATGGTTTTATAAAAAGCTTTGGACTTGTAACCAAGTTTTTTTTCATAAAAAAGACTAGAGACAATCATAGAATTACATACCTTATCATCATAATTCCAAAGGTTGAGTAATTTGGCCAAAACAATTATAGTTGAAACTATAATAAAAATAGAACCACCATTACCAAAAACTTTACTGAACAACCAAGATTTGTAGTCAACACAATCAGTGTATGCCCATCCAACCACGTCACTACTTTTGTATGTTGCACTCTTTCCGTGATTCATGACAACAATATAAAGTATTCTTAAGACTGTTGTAAATCTTGTTGTATAATCATGGAAACACTAGGTTATTCTCGGAAGCTTGAGCCGTATAAATCACTATCCTTAAGGATATTTCACCCGTAAGGTGTATCCCCCAGAATTTTACAAGCTCTTCTAGTATAAACTAGGAGCAAGAACAACAAAGTTCTTTTAGAATAATAAAACCCAGCAATAGAAGAAGAAGAAGAGATGAATAAAAAAAATTCTCATATCTCTTCTGTAAAGTCCACTATATGACCAAAATATATATAATGGAGAAGAAGCAAGAAGCTGCCAACGGATACAAGTCATACAGACTTTTCTCACACAAGGAATTGAATACCAATTTGATTGCAAAAGAAACGGCCATATTTGACAAATGGTAACTGCTAGACGTTAGGCAACATTAAGGCATATTAATGTATATCCATTTTTAGATAAATTCATTTAATTGTTTTGATAACAGGAAGTTAGGGATTTTACTCAATCTCATGGTTCTTTTCAAGTATGCTCTAATTGATTGTTTTATGTCTTTTTATGCATGAATTGAAGTAATTACATGTTTTTAAGTTGAATTCCCATGAACCCATGTGAAATCCATGATTTCTAGACTATGATCATATGAAAAAGGTTTTAAACTATCAAAGATGAATTTACGAAGATATGCATACTCTTAATGAAATTGATGAAAAATGATTTAAGTTGCTTTGAGAGTAAAGCATCCATGTTGTTGTTGTTATGAAAGGATTTCTCCCATAAAGGATTCTTAGAGTTGAAAGGTTTTCTTAACGAAACTTTGAATCAAGATTTAGGAGCTATTCTAATGAAACCTAGCTTGGATTGGCTACTTGATGTGCCTTCCATCGATGATAAGGCAAGTGGTGATTACCCATGCCTCTTAATGATAAGAAAAGTTAAGAATAATAAGTTTTCTGTGGGAATTACGCTTAGCACCAAGAGGATTTTTAGATGGAAGCTCTCCCATAGCTTGAGACTGAATTTCTAGTAGCAATATCCTTATCCCATACCTATGTGCCTCCCTATAGGATGATTGTCAGATTGTCATAGATAGAAATTAGTTACGAGCATATATATATAATATATATATATATATATATATATGCTAGTAGCTAATTTAAGGCCCATGATACGAGACCAATATAAATTTACATATTTTTAAAATAAATTACGTAAATTCAAAACTTAAAATATCATTATCTCTAAAATCTCTACCAATTACAAAAATCCTCTTTCGGATACATCGTTATTCCCTCTCAGATACATTCATCCTGTCTTGGATACATACCTATCCCCTCTCAAATACATCCTTCCCATGAAGTAATGTATCATTTGAAATGTATCGGACAACCAAGGAATGTATTCGAGAGCAATGAAAAATTCAAGATTTTTGTAATTGAGGAAACTTCTGAGATAAAATGTCATTAGCCCCCAAATGTACGAAATTTATGTACTTTATACTATTTTTTTTCAATAAACCACTTCAATATACTACTTAATAATCTAATTCAAATGTTCATACGACATCAATGCATCATTTACAACCCAAATTAAGAAAGTTCAATTCCAAAAACTCTATGTAGCAAGGAAATGTAAAATTGCATTAGATTATGAGTTAAAACATTTCATGTTTGGGGAATATATAAAATGTTGATATCTTTGAAAATGTTCATCGATCTTCATATATTTTCACAAGTGGTATCAATTTTCCACAATGTAACAATCTTCTTTTTGTAATATTTGCACCATTAGTCTTGCATCTGATAAAATACTAGTCATTGATCAACCAATTCGTAAAGATCGATTCAAAGCCTTTCAAATCTCTATTGCTTTAGCTTAAATATAATTTGTTTGTAGTTTGCTTTGTCAATGAATTTAGTGATACATTTTATTATTGTCTTTGATAAATAGAAATAATTATATTTATTTTCATTTTAATATTGAAATTATTTATTAAAAATGATTTCTAACTCCACAACAATAAAAATAAACATGAAAGCAAATTTATTTCTATATACAACAACAATTATCTTGATGTTAAATTATAAATTAAAAAGGAAAGAGAAAGCCCTAATTAATGCTGAAGAGAATTGGGCTTTGGTGGGAAATGGAGTCTAAACTAAAAGGGGTATGGGTTGTAGGTTATTCTGGGGAAAATGGACATTTGCTGAATTACTTTGGGCTAGGCTATGAAATTATAATTATTTTGTATTTTGTGTCCTCTTTGTGTAGTTTCCCCTAGTTTTAAACCTTGGGTAAAGCTTAATAGAGATTGTGGCTAAAACCATGTTAGTTGGATGTGTAATGTGAAAATGATGAAAAAGCGTACCCAACAAATTGTTAATACTTTTTACACAAATAGTACTATACGCTTTTTGGACCCTTATTTAGACGTTAGTTAATTTTAATAATTATTTAACATTTAATCAAATTTAACTATTTTCAAACTACGACTAGTAATACTACTACTATTATTGTTGCAGCTCCTCCTCAGCCTCCTCCTCTACGTATAAGCATACCACTAGAACTTTTTGAGATTATTATTTAAAATATATTTAATATAGTTAACTATAATCAGATTCAAATTATGAATATTTTGTGTCGTCACTTACAGTTTATATTAACCTTACTTAAAATATTAAATATATTATAAATGTAATCAGATAAGAAAATTTTGAATGTTTTCTGTCACCCCTTATAGTTTCTATAATCGGGCATACGTATAAATTGGTAGACCTAACATTTTTTCTTTCACTTCCTTTTGCTCTCTTATATTAATAGCTTTCTCCTCCCTCCTCCCTTGAATTAATCTTTTTCACTAATATTTTTAGACATGATCTACGCCGCTACAATTGCTTTAGAATATTTGAAAGATAATCAAGAAAAATGTAAAATGAGAAGAAATTAAGACGATTAAAAAAGACATTATATATATAAGAAGATTGTGATAGTCATTATTTATAATATCAATATCAAATGATTTAAGGTTATAAAACATAGTAATAACATTAGGTAGCCACTAATGCCTTGTGACACATCTATTTAAGATATATTCAATTTGAAAAAAACCATTTAAGCTCCTTTTTTTTCTTTTAATTCTTTTCCCTCTTTATCTTCATTTTCTTCCTTTTCTTAATCCTCAACCTATTTTTAATTCTTCCGCCGCCTCCTCCTCCTCTTCTTCTTCATCTTCCTTTTTTTGTTCGGTCTGCTCCTCTTCTTCTTGCTCCTTCTTTTCTTCACAAATTCCTCTTTTTTTATTTCTTCATCAAGAACCTTAAATGAAAAATGGATAATCTTATAATTAACCCACATTCGAGGATTAGTGCATCTAGACACTTCATGCGTATGTTGTTGTTGGTTCAAGTGGAAAATAACATGTGGTAATGTACGAACATGAACCCTGTGACATTTTTTACAAAATAATTTCAAAAGTTGGATGTTTAATGATAGTGGTGTTAATCTAATCTATTTATAGAAAAATGAAGTTCCTACACAATTTGATTGAGAATGTGATTCAAAATTTCTACGCCTAATTTTTAACTCCTTTTCTTTCTTTCCATCAAATATTTTGTTTTTTAAAACATGCTTTGACTAGGATTTTAGGTAAATAAAAAATAATTAGTATGAATTTAGTTTAGTATTATTTATATATGTATATATCAGCGTATATTTGTCTATATACATTCTATATATTTATATTATTAGTACAAACTATTAATATTAAAATGCTAAATGTGCAACGATGAAAATATCTCTAAAATATTGACCGACGTTTATACTCTTCAATATTTAAGTATATTTTCAAGAACATTAATTTTTATTGGATAATATCATAAAAAATATGACTTTTAAATTAACTAAAATTATGATTAAAAATTTATGGGCACGTATAATAGAGATTTTAATACAACACAAATATATAATATCATTCTCTTTAACATGGGCACAAGAAGTTATAAAAATGAGAAAAAATATGGATTGAGCTCTAAACTCTATTAATGTATTTTTCTTATATATGTATTTCGGTTGGATGTATTTAATCAAAAATGGAATGGACTCCATGGGTGAATACCTACATACCTTGCTACTCAAAGCCCAAGATTAATGGTGAATTGGAGACTTGGATTTAACCTAGCTTCTTCTTCTTCCTTAGGTTACCTTGCCAGAGTATGGGATATCTTCAAGTAGGTGGATCCACTAAGCTATGCTTAAAAAGCGTAGTAAGTCGCTCGAATTCAGTTGTTAAAGTGAGCTACTGGCCTTAACCAAATATGTCTTCCATTATGAAATTAACTCTTTAGTCCTTTGCTTACTCTATCTTCTATGGATACTTGCTTCTAGGCTTCTACTCTGGGGTTGTTTCATCTTAGCCATAATAGATTCACCAATAGGTGTAGAGCAGAAAAAGGGTCTACTTGGACATGTTTGTCATTGTGTTCATTGATGATATCTTTCTCTATTCAAGAAGTGAAGACGAGCATATCGATCATTTTCATGAATCTTAAGTTTCCTCGAAGGATAAGCAATGACCTTCTTAATTTGCATAAGAACACACCCAAGTCTAATCCTTGAAGCATAATAATAAAGAACAAAGATAAAGATATAATACTTTAAAGAACTTTTGACCATACAACTCCCTTCTTCTTATCTCATGCTTTTATTTTCTTGAATAAATTCTTCCCTCTTCTCACCATCAACAACTTCATTGTCTTGTGATTTTTCAACAAAATCAGACCTGGGTTGTTCCGAAATCCCTTTGCAACTTCCTGGACGTTCATACTTTCTTCAATAGAATTTTCAATTCTTCCTTCTTTCTTTAGAAGTCATTTTTTGCATTCATGATTTGCAGGGACATTGATAACGTTACCAATGGAGAATTTCTTATCATATTAAATTCAGGTGATTGGATTTACACACTGTCTCAGAGAGAGGCTCGGTGAAATAGACATGTTTGTGAAGATGCTGGTGTAATGTGTTGCCTGGTGACAAATAACAAACTCAGGAGAATGTAAGGTGTCCTTGCTTTTTCAGGGTAAGAAGGGATAGAGAAAATGCCTCGAGACAATGTTCGAATACCAGGTGCTATGGCGCTGAAGTAACTTTGTCTTTGAAAAATTTGAACTTTGAATCTCATTTTGTAAATTGCACGACTTCAATGCGCTCAAGAAAGTCAGGCCAAAAGAGGAATAGTGCGTATAAGCACTCAGAAAGGTATAGACTAAAATGTGGTTGTCCAAATAAAAGCTTTAAGGCTCAAAGTGGGACATACTGAGGATTAATGCCATTTTGTAGGCTTTGAAAGGCTCAAATGGGTCAAATTTTCATTCAGTTTTTAAAACATCACAAAGAAATGAGAAAAAGTCTTCTCAACTACTACTGTCTATTAAGCCTCTAATAACTAGGATGGAAGTCGGGACAAGACCAAGGACCTCCTAACAAGACTAAAAGTAAAAGTGGAAATCCTCCGGAAGCATTCTGGCTCACCAAAGTGACTCTAAAACAACAAGTGGTATCAACGGTGCGCTTGTTGATTACATAGTACATTGAATGTACGAGCATGTAAGGGGAACAATGAATTTAACCTACAAGCTTGAAATGATTAAAAGGAAACCATACTCACCTAAATTCAACTCATATGAAGTTAGCTGAAAAGCAAAGCCAGATCCTTATCGATGAGTTACTCTCAGCAAAAATGTTGAAAAAGTCATGAGAATATAGAGGGGCTTGCCTTGATATGTTTGTGATTGAGTTTATCGATGATATATTTTGATCTATTCTCAGAGTGAGAATGTATTATGATAAAATGGGTAGTCAAAAGGATTCGAGAAATAAACGGGTCTGATTAAGTTGCTTATGGCACAACTTTATTGCATTATTTAGAGTATAAAAGAAAGGGAAACTTTTCTTTAGTATTTGTAGTCCCTCATATATAGAATTGGCCATAAATAAGAGCCTACTAACATGACTTTATAGATACCCTAAAATACGTGAACTCTGGGCTCTGATACCAAGCATGTCACGCCCTGAGCCTACATCCTAGACGTGGTGGACACTCGAGAACCATTCTTGGTACCCAAGTGAACCCTTGTCCTCACTAACTACTAAGAGGAAGACTAGCTCAAGCATACACAAACATCAAAACTGAGAGAATTTCTTAGAAACAGTTTGATAAACATCAAAAGCTATATGAAAATACTGAGCATTAAATATAAAGTTTTAAATAAAATATCTAAAACTTAACTCAATTACATGAAATAAACAATTTCATAATAACACAAGATTAAGTGGGAAGCAATGAATCAAACACAACACAAAAGTAGAACTCTGATCCATCTATAACAATATGAAGATTGATAACTCCAATTCATATAAACGATGTGCAAGTGTGTAGCTCTGATACCAATTCATAATAATTAAGCGTACAACTTTGATCCCAAGAGTATATGTATATATGCCACATAAAGATCAAAATATAATTTTATCACATGGATACATATATTGTATAAGAATTTGCAGTCAACTAATCTCACTTTATCTTTTCAATCAACTCCTATTGTGTACATGAATACCATATCAAATGCAATACACAATACCATATACAAATTTCCATGAATAGCATTCATAATGAGTATCTACTAATGAGAGTAAGGAAGTAAAATATCAACCGAGAGAGCAATATAACTTGCAATTAAGCCAATTTTATGACAAATCATGCTCACGTATACAAAAGTCATAAAAATAGTAGATATCCACTAATCTACCTATAACCTGATATTCATACTCGCATAAATGTTCATCATCTCATTCATACAGAACCTTCGTTACCCATAATCCCTTAACTCAACAGTCAACTAATTCTAGCACTTTATATGAGGGGAGAAAGTCACTACATGCCTTAATCAAATAGTTAAATTATGGACTTGTCCTTTCAAATGTTGAAATATATAATACACATAATCATAAAAATCCATAGACACTTATATTTCTATATTTCTAGTCCAGGCCTAAGGATTCAACCCCAAGACTCCAAGGTCAAAGAATTTAAAGAATTAAAAATAATGTTACCATAACATAAGAAGCTTATACGCCAAAAATCATAAAATTCCGATGACTATATGACATTCAAATTAAAGAATTATCAATTCTACAACATAGGACAATGTCACAAGTCAAAAATTGAGGTCATGATGAAACACACCTCAACAATCCAAATTTTTGCGTAAGACGAATGATACAACACAAACAAGACTTCCAAAGGGAAGTAAGGAAGAGAAATAAGAAAAAACAAGGGAATTCCCAAAACCTGGTATAATAAGCATAAAGAGCATCTAATACATTTCTAAAATTTGGAATACATATCAAGTCTTCAAATTGAAGTTAAAGACGGGGTGGTGATGGTTATGAATGTTTCAGAGAGGAGGGGAAGGCTAGTTTGAAAATAAATAAATTAAAAGAGAATCCTAGTTTTTGTTGGTGCCACTTAGGCTGGCCTAGGGTTCTCATATATATATATATATATATATATATATATATAAAATGAGTTTTA